>JAGDQP010044368.1:0-15929 GCA_022664845.1 Lepisma saccharinum
GAGTAAAATGAGTTTTGATGTTTCAAATACTGAGAGATTAAGAATCAGTGATATAGACTGTTTTATGGCTATATCTCTTACCAATTATATTGGTAAGTTGAAAACATATATTTTTTTATGTAAGAAAATAGTTCCTCTAAGTGTTCATATTTCCTGCAGTATGCTCGCATAGCAGTGACCCATATTTTTTGCTTATATCTCCATGATGCTTTGAGTACAGGGCGTAAAAATTGATATGCCGATTTTTTTTTTTTTTGGTATGGCGATTGCGCGCAAAATTGCGTTTGTGCCAAATTATAACCTCTGGAGTGTTCCTGGTGAGGTGATTACCTCCCAACCCAAACAGTACACTGGAAAAAGTATTGTTGCTATCACGATGCTCGGTCAATATCAAAATTAGTAGCTCCAACTCAAGGATTGGGAATTGAAGTTGGAAACCATTTACGAGGAAGAGAGGAAATTAATAAGTTCGCTAAAGAATAGCTTAATCCATTCATTGTTGCGGCGAATATATATGCTTATCTTTGTTCCGATCGTACTGAATTGCCGTTGTCGAATATAGCAGCCCAAACTATTAGAATTGTTGTGCAGGCATATGTTAGCGTATATGCCGCGCGGCTGGCTTAAAATGGTGCCGTAACCATTACATGAGGGAAAATGAAGGGAAAAGTTGAAAAAAAAAATGATTTTGCTTCAAAGAATATTACTCTTGCAACTGAAGTTTCTAGCAATGCCCCATTTTCCACGCGTGTGTGACGGAATACCTGTACGCGAAATAAAGCTTCGAAGTTGTTCTTTCCCACCGACTACTGTGGACCTGTGGGTAGGACGTGGACTTGCTAAGAAGAAGGCCCGGTTTCAAATCTTGGCGGGAGTTAATTTTTATTAACGCACTTCTAAATTTTGCATATGTTACTAACCATTATTTAAGTTTTGTTTCTTTTCATTGTATGCAACCCACAGAGGGTATACAGTTTACAGCATCTATACCAAGCGGCTGTGCAACAGGGTGTAACATCCATTGATTCCTGACACATTCCAGGCGCAAGCCTGTCGTGAAGATTATTGGGCTTCACTCTTTATAATTAGTATTATTACATTTACAGCATTCAGAATCACAATTGAACTATAAATATTACATAAACCAAGGGCGGCGATCCCGGGGGGTTTGGGGGACCTATCCCCCCAAAGTTGAAATGGACCCTCCTAATGGGCGGGTCAAAATGTTAAGTTTCTTCTATTTCTACAGTACATGGTCATTCGTTCTCCCCTTCCACTAATGCATATCTCCCTTTGGTAAATGTGTTTCATTGATAAATTCCACATGGTCATTCGTTTTCCCCTTCTACTAATGCATATCTCCCTTTGGTAAATGTGTTTCATTGATAAATCCCACATATGAATGGGCCCCCAAAAACACACACCTGAATGGGCCATCCAAAGTTACACAGAAATCGGCGCCCTCAAAGACGTACACGAGTTGTTGAGACATCCCGAAGCTATGAAAAAAAAAACTTGTCGACGTATATTTGCGTACGTTGGCAATAATGGTAATGATAACCATACACATTATATAATTCATAAACAATTATAATTAGCATACAGAAGTTACAAGCAAGATAATGCAGCACTTCTCACTGTAATTGGTTGAGACATTGAAAAGTTATGAATGTCTATAAAATGCAAACTTTGGAACAAACTTTAAAAAACTCTTACACGTTTTAAAGAGGATGGGATCAAAAAAAATATGCACTGAAGCGTTTGTGTAGATTGGTATCGATTGTAAAATTTTCTTGTAAACTAACTAGACTGTTGAAGAAAGTGTATATCATTTATTTCAATGATATTAGAGCAGAGGTATATTGCACCCATTTTTGCTCTGCTAAAAATTGCAAACGTAAACAATAACAGCAAATTAAACTATGTGAATTAAAATGTTTATCAAATATAGATAAGTTTTTTACTAATTTGTCTTCGGCATAAGTAAAATGTGGTTAAATTTTGCACAAAAGAAAACTGCCGTCCTTTTAAAAATAATACATGATGCATAGTAGATATGTTCGTCATTAATGTCATGCAAAAGTAGTTAAAATTGGTCTATAACTTTCAATGTTTCAAACTTATTTTCTAGACAATAAGGGCGACATCTACTATGCTAAATTACATGATTTGAACTTGATTTGATGTGAATTATCAACTGGTGTCACCAATATGTCGTTCACGTGAAACATTGACATATATTTAACCGATAATATCTGCGCAAAGAAAGCATAAGCAGATACGTCCAGAATATCTTTCCTTTTAGGTTTGTCGGGCTGAGATCTATGTTTGAGCAAAATGATATAAGCTAATTGTAACTACTTATTGAAATAAAAGCTGTGGCATTGTCATGTACGTAATATTTGTGAAATGTCAGAAACAGATATGTTGAAGGTTGAAATAACGCCCTTTTTAAACATATTTTTCCTCTGGAGTACCAGATGCCAAAATGATACACGTAAAGTACTTGATATCTTGGTACTTGGTTTTGTCAGCTCTGATTTAGCAAGTGGATACCTTTTTCAAAGTTGGCAATATCCGTTAACAGATCTGGTTCTGCTTTTCAGGAACAACTATTACTCATGGATCAAATTAAATTGTTTTGTTAATAGGCCGTGATAGACATGAACGAACAAATTAGCCTCTTGAGGAAAGAAAAGTAATACGAGTTTTTATAGACAGGTGCCCAAAATATGTTATTCATTATTCAAGGAGACAGTCAACGGAAGCTATTTACTAGCCGAGCCTTTTTAAATATTAGAAAGGTGTATGCTCAATATGTGCAAGAAACGAAAACGAAGTCAGGAAAATATGTCAGGTACGATACTTTTCGTACTGCTCTCAAAGGAAATGGTTACACATTGAAACGACCTTACCTAGATTCACGTAAAAATTGATGAATGTTAAGCCCTTCAGAAGTATGAGTCTACATCAAAAGAACAGAAAAACATTTCAGCGCGTCAAAATTATCAAATCTCTGAGCGAGAGAATTTATACGATACTAAAGATAAACAAATAGAAAAATATTTGAATCCAATAGTAATTGTTTTTATCTCGAGCAAATATTACGTGAACCATTCATTCCTACTAGCGTTACATACTACAATCGAGTGTTGTCTGTGTAAAATTTCACAATTCGGGATTGTCAATTGATTGAGTCACCAATGTATTTCATGTGGCATGAATTTAGAGGTAATATAGAACCTCATCAATTCGCCTCGTATGTATTTTTAAGAAACTCAATCAGAGAAAGAGGAAAACAAAAGTTAAACCAGAAATTTTCGCAATATTTGTATACCAAAAAACCTATAATTAATTATTAGGTATTAATTATTTGAAGAAGTAAAACCTTATAGATTTTATCGACCGCCATTGCCACGAATTCATCCAAGTTGCAGCCACATCGAAAGCATTTGGCGAATTGAAGACAATACTCAGTTGGATGAGGATGAGTAATGATATAGAATAAATAAAAAAAAACTTTTAATGCTAGACTGTGTCACAACCCGCGAATACATACTATCTTAGAAACTAACTTGCACTGAAATAAATCGGAATAATGAATAACATTTGGATAATTTTAGGTTGGTGCATAAATATTTAAGCTCCGCGTTCAGTAGTTCACGACTTATCATTTACAAAAAGGCTTACCTATCACATACCAATATGAGAACTCCATTTGCACAGAATACCCATTACTTAGTGAATCCGAATGAAAAAGAACACAACACTCATCTATGCTGAGAAGATGATTACAGATGTTAAAAAGTTAATGAAAAGTCGAACCCATAAATTAAATTGAAATCAATAATAACTTTGGAGGTACAATTCAATACAAACAATGTTTGTCATAGTGGTCGAACTCTCTCACGAATCTTACTTAATGTGTTAATGTTCCCAATCTCACTATGGCCACAAAAGTTCGTATCAGCTTTTCATTGGCTAAGCGATCACATGCACTGCCGGAGAACTACACTTTTCTAAAGATGACTTAATGTCGCTCAGTCCGTAAGAAAACGAAATTCATAATCGAAGAATGTAGAGTTGGTACTGTCCCTGAAAGTTGAGATAGACTGATGCTATCAAAGTATAACTTGCTAACACTCGTGTAACACTGAGTAAAACTAACAACGTTCAAGAAATACTGGAGAACACTGGAAGAAGAGGGGAAAGAGAAAAGTTTATTTTAAAAATGTATTGAACGGGCCATTGACACAGGGATGATGAAATCTGCTGAAATAATTTCGTACGAAAATATGAAAGAGGAGAGATTCTCAGAGTGGGTCTTTTCCTTAATTCAGTCATTCAACTTTTATCATGTTCGGCGGATGCATTAAGATGCATTAAGATAAACTAAAATAGTTTATCAAGTATAGACACTTGAATACAAAGAGGCATGATATGTTAACAATAACAAATTTCTTGGGACGAACACAGGTGTTTTCGTTTACATGAAATTGGGTTACAGAAACGTGATTGAATGTTGATCTTGGTATTGAATTACTTATAAATTGTTTTCCTGATAGCGCATGTCTGGTTACAGTCTATCAGTTAGTCGTTCTGCAAGTGGATGCCATTTAGTTGCTATCGATGAGTAAACGTCTGATCGTGTCGAAGTATTGGTTGTTCACTTATATTGCAACCGGTGTTTGAATTGCTGGAGATTGAACCATGGGAATCGGAGTTATTGGCAATATAAAACCTAGATCTTAATGTCATCAATGTTGTTCTAAGTCGTCTCTCGGATCTGTACACATCTTCTTTTATTTCCATTAAACTAATCTACTACAAAAATTAACTAAAACTAGTATTAAATGCAAAATATGAAACTCAATAAAGGTCAAATGTATGTAGTTGCTCTACAGCAATATTTACATTATTATGGTGTTGAATAATTCTAACTTTGTTGTGAAAACTGATAAATGGTAAAATCTTTTCTTTTGTAAAAATGCACACAGAATAATATAATGACTCCATAATTGTTGGTAGGCGAATAAAACTAATAACTACTGTTGTATAAGATGGTATAACAAGATATGTAGGGAAAATCTCCAAAATTCCGAACTGGTAGGACAACCAATTTCAAACATACAGGACATAGAAACATTGTATACAAATAATATCATTTTTTTTCCAGATTTTAATTTGGTTTTCTATACCACTTTACACTTTAACTCCTTCTCCTGCAAAATGAAAAACTCGACATATTTGCTTATGCCTTTTGGCGCAGATATCTTCTTTCAGAATTAAGATATAAACTATCAATTTGAATCAATTTGAAAACAAACATTGATATCAACAATCAAATCGATACGGCATTTATATACTACCGACATGTTTAAATATTTATGATACTCTCTCACATACACAAAAACATACAGAAATAAATAGCGGATTATCTAATCTTTTCAATGGCATTAACATAATTGTTATATCTTAAAAATTTAAGTGATACAAGCGGTTGTAACAAAAACGTTGTAAACGTTATATTGAATGCTCCATTTTAGTAACTTTGACATCCGCCGGTAGTCTTTAGTAACTTTGAAAATGATGAATGCGGTGCTAGTTAGAATTTATGTCCATGCTCAAATCGGGACTGGAACACGGAACCTTCGAGTCTTTGGCTTAGCGCCCGAACACACGCGGCTACCAGGTCAACACAAGCTGTTTTGTATGGAATTTTAAGTACTCAGAACTAACACTCAAAAATCCAGATGTCAAAAATTCAGATCGTAAAATTTTGCGTATCGATAAAGAATCTAACAAAATCCTTACATTTATTTCTAGTACTTGCCCTCCAGTAGGAATGTTAAATAATGAAAAGTATCGGATGTACAATGTGTAGTGAGTGAATAATAATTAAGTTATTGAGTTCTGGTGAAGGACGAGGAGAGCATTATTTTGCAATGCGAAAGGTCATGCGCTTTACTCCGTGTTTAATTTTTCTGTTGTACATGTGCAAATGTTACATTTTACAATATGTTTTTGACCTGTAAAGTGAATTTTATTGTTTTGCACCATTTAATTTTTCACTTGTACTCTTCTTTTGGTTTAATTTATTTCAAATCTACTAATGTACATAGTACATGTGTGTTAACATAAAGAACAAAACAATATGAAATATCGACAAATAAACGGTTGTATTACAATCATGGAATCAATAATGATAATAATTAAGTATGTTTAATGCAGCACTTTAATTATCCTTATTTTCATACTGTTTCTGTTATGTATGAAAACATACGACCCTTGAACGTACTAAATTAGTAGAATTTAAATAAATGAAGCAAGAAGAATGATATGTGAAAACAGAAAGCTCCAAATCAATAACACGCATTTTACATTGCGAAACATAACATTTGAACATTCAGTAGAGAAAAAAGTATTATCGCCACCATTACCCGAAACCAGGAATTCGTTATAGTAAGCTTGGATTCTATGACGTACTGCATAAGAACACTGCGAACGAATATTCACAGTAATGCTTCTATTACTTTCCGTACGTCAGATCTTGATCATTGATTACAATATAAGCCTTTTCTACTGCACGGGAGGTTGAGGAAAAATGGTGTAAAAAATGTTGTTAAATAGTCTATCAATACACAAAGTTTGATTACGATCTGCATTTTTGTCGTCTGGATGTTTAGGTATAAGCACCATACTATTTATGGTACAAATGCAACATAAACAAATGTCTTACTATATCTGAAGCCATTATAGCGAGATCCTGGTCGGTAATCTTCAGCAAGCCATTTGTTTATTTACTTGTGTCCGACGCACGAGAATGTGTATGTTTGTATATGAGTGTAATTAGTTTTAGAATCTGGAGAAACCTAGTCCTAGATTCAGTGATGTTAAAAATAAAGTTTTTGTTTTACTTCGTTGCACGGTTAGTTGCAACTTGAATCTTGCAACTCGAAATTTGACGATTGTTACCTCTTTTTATTATAACGTGCAGTACAATACAGTACAGTAATACAACTTACTTGAACAGAAAGCCCCTAAATTTTAAAACGTTAGTATGTTACGATGTCGAAAATCAGAGAGGTCAATTATATGTACTAGGTCTATATCTTTTCTTTTAGATATCGTTCTTAAATATATCGAATTTTAGTGTTTATTAAAATCTAGATAAACTACGTTGTTCTACATAGCATATTAAGAAACAATATTGATATTTTTTTGTATTATTAAGAAACAATTAATTAAAAATATCTTCAATGTATAAGGGAAGTTGTTTTTGAAACCAGAAGAACAGTAGTTATGAATTCTACCAATTTGGTCAAAACGCTGTTCAATTCTCTTATGTACCATACGAAGTAAATTTTAGCCTTCATTTTTGTAACAAGATGTAAAACCGTCTTTATTCTGTCTCCCGAGAAGATATATATATATATATAAACGGCCAAGAAACATCCTGTAGTAAGCCTTATGAAACATATTTAAGTACATTTTTGAAATTTCAAATTCTTCTTACGCGTCTGAAGCTCCCGTAAGCCTTTGAGTATGGGGCATGTTTCAACAGTAAATAGTATTGTGTTTCTCATTGTGGGGTAACGTTTGCCTCTTCCAAATAATTAAGTTTATACCCGCCAAACGCGCCCAGTCTGATGTGTGAAAAAAGATTTTCAGGCTAATTAAATAGATCCGGGGTACCCTAAAGGCAGAATATTTTGAGATGCGTGGAAGAGAAACGAAATTCTAGTTCTGCAAATGAGACATGGTGTCACGTGTTCTATTTTATGTGCTCCAGTTCACCATTTTAAATAGTGAACGATTTTTTGTGATTCAATGAGCAGATACAGTCACCGCCTGGACGTCTACAGTAGAAGCTTGTTCTAGTTCAGGTGCTTAGAGAGACAGAACTTGCTCCAGAATTAAAATTTTATAAACTTGCTGATTAATTATTTGCATTCTATAAACTCTAATAACGACTTGTTAAGAATAACTTCTTCAAGCTATAATCAACATCGGGAAAGTAGCTAGAGATGAGGATGAGAGGTTCTAGAAACCATCACGACATTCGCCTGGTAAGTGCCGTGACAATCAGCGGTGCAACGCACAAGGGACCCATAATATATGCTCAACTCGTTTATTACACAGTAGTGAATTCTTACATTCTGTTATTCATTTCTTATTTGTGAGAAAGAATCAGTATGAAATTTTTGAATACTAGGAATATTGGTAATATTTTTTTCTGCTTTGGGGGCTCCCTTGCTATTGTCAAAATGCAAGTAATGTCGGAATATAAAAATAATTTCGGTCCGGCTCCAGGGGCTAAAATTCCTCTGCAGCGGTTATGTTATCCTCCTTTAATTGATAAAGCGTACTGTGAAACAGAATGGATTGATTGTATTGACGATTGGTGTCATCTTTCTTAGAAAGTATTTATTCATGAAGGAAGTGCAATTCTCATGGATGCTACGGAGGTCAGAGTTAGCTGGATGAAAAATGAAAGAATTGATATTGCTTTCGAACATCAAATTTCAGAAGAAGTTGCGTTTTGGACAGAATTTCTTGTGAACCTCATTAAAATAATTTTCTATTTCATATCTGGAATGACAGCCTTGAGAGGAAATGAAGGTAAAAAATGTAAAGATGAATTTTTGGAAATATATGTATTTTTTACGAACAGTGAAGTTAATCGCAGATTTTGATCCTGTTTTGAACACGTTTTTGTGGAGCACAAAGAAGCAAAATTAAAAATAAATGAACGTTTCGTAGGATTTTATGCATTAGAGAAGCATGGAATCGAGAACTGTGAACATCTCGTTCATGGAATGTTACTCACTAACTAAATCGATATACAAAGCAGCAGAGGGCAGTAATATGATGAAGCATCGGCAATAATCGTGGTTTATAGTGGTTTGCAATTAAGCATCAGTTATATCACTGATTGTACTCGTAGCGCTCCTTACGTTCATTGCTGTGCAAATAGTCTGAATCATGTTATTGCCGATGCTACAAAAGTTTCAATTTCTTATGTTCTTCACTCTCTATTTTTAAGTTCTAGTTCTCCACAGTGGTCACCTTTATTTCTTGGGGATGAAATGTCGTCAAAATTAAAGAAGAAAATTCTAAAAGAAAAATGTATAACTAGGTTTGTGTTTGTTTATATAAAGTTTGTCTTCATAAGTTTGCAGTTCTCCTATATTGATATACAAGTAGCAGAGAAAAATCTGAAAAAATCACTTCAGAAAAGGAAACATCTTAGGAGCAACTATGATGAGAAATTACCTGTGCTCGAAATTTAGTATTTTAGAGACATTTCAAAAGAGATGCAAAATATTTGCAAAGAAATATTAGATGAACTGGCTTCTGACAGTTGACTAGATGTTTCGGTTGTCTTACTGTATTCTATCCTGTTTGGATTGTATTGTGTCACAACTTAACACCCGTTTCCAAAGTTTGACTAAAATACTACGCAGCTTTTTTCTCAACCCAACAACCTTGTTGTCATCACTTCAGGAAGAATTCAGAAATCTCCATATGACTTTGCTTTAAAAATACAGTAGTGGTGTAAGCTGAAATTTTCCAGGGCAAATATTTGTATTCAGATATTACAGTAGCGTTGAAATAGGTAACTTTCAATCAATTCCTGAATTAGCATCATTCTTTTTGGAAAATGGGTATTCTACGTCTTTTCCTGATAGGCTAACCGCATGAGTATTTTTTTAAATACCAGAAAGTGTGGCTTCTGCTGAGCTCTCGTTTTCAAAATTGAAGCTCATAAAGAACTACTTCAGAAGTAGTACTTAACAACAAAGGGTAACACATATTACTATCTTAAACGTATAACGAAAGCAAACGTCAATAATAAATATAAATAAGATTGTTACAAATTTTACTGAGGCTAAAACAAGGAGAGAAACTTTTCGAAACGACTTTGAATATGTTTCATTATATTGGAATATGCTTTGCATGTTTGAATGTTTTAATTCATCATAGAAAGTTTATTTTGAAATTGTTTCAGCAGTGCTGTATTGTGCAACATCTCTCATAACACTTATTCTCTATTCATTAAACATGATGTTCATTTATGCAAATAACATTGTATAACTATGGTACAGTATTAACAATATTGCTCGACTGCTACACCTGTCATTACAATTTTTTCAAGAAAGTGAAACAAATAATTTGGAAAAGGGATAATTCAAGGAGGTTCAATTTCTCGAAAACTGTTTTCACCTGCTCCGACGAAAGTGTTCCAAGCTTTAAACTTGGATGAAGTTAGAATAGATATCAATTGCAAATATCTTATCACCTTCAATTCGCTGATGATATAGTATGGTGCAGGTTAACTACAAATAAGAATTATAGAGCTGTGCATCGTGTAAGGAGAGTTCGAAAATAGGCCTTAACATGAATTTAAGTAAAACAAAAGTAATGTACAAACAACATGCTGCAAAGAAAGAAATAAGGATTGTCGGAGATACAGTAGACATATTTGGCATTTTGTTTAATTTGGTCAGCTCAAAATGCCAAGTTGACGGATAAAATAAATAGAAGATGTAAAACAGCTCGGAGTTCGTTTGCAAGACTACACTCTATATTCAAAACAAAACTACAAATGTTTCTCAAGCGTAATTTTTATAATCAATGTTTCTTTGCTGTAAATATGTACGGTTGTGAAACTTGGACATCGAATACGCAAACGGGTCAAATTTAAGTTAAACAAGAAGAAATGAAGAGATGCATGCTAGGAATAACCCGGATGGACAGGAAGTCAATTGCATGTATTGGAGCCCAGATAAATGTTGAAGTTATAATCAAGACTGCGAAAAGGACGAAGTGAGGATAAGTCGGTCATATAGCTAGACGAACAGCTGGAAGATGAACGACAAATGTTCTACATTGAATTTCTAGAGAAATGAAAAGATCTGGACAGAACTATGTCAGGACGCCCACTGGCAGATCGCCCACTTCTGCAAATGGTCAGAACTCCCACAGAAACGGTCAGATCGCCCACCAAAACGGAAAAACACGGAAATTCAGAAATGGTCAGAACGCCCACTCGTAAAAATGGCAACAACGTTCACTAAAATGGTCAGAATGCCCACTGGTCAGATCGCCCACTTCCGAAAATGGTCACAACGTCCAGATAAACGGTCAGAACGCCCACCAAAATGATTGTCAGGGTCCCCACAGGTTAGAAAATACAAACCCTACAGGTTAGAAAATACAAATGTGGCTATCTGAACAATCATGGACACAGCGGTGAAATTTCATTCTAAAAACGGTAAAATTATTTTGTACGTTTCAAAAATACCCTATTATTAAATTTCTATAATTGTACAAAGCTTGATTGTACATTTTAAGATTTCGGTGGGCGTTCTGGCCATTTCTGAATTTACGTGTTTTGCCGATTTGGTGGGCGATCTGACCGTTTCTTTGGGCGTTCTGAATATTTTCAGAAGTGGGCGATCTTACCAGTGGGCGTGTTGGCATAGACCCAACGATGTTGCCATTTTTACGAGTGGGCGTTCTGACCGGTGGGTGCTATGACCATTTCTGAATTTGCGTGCTTTGCCGTTTCGGTGGGCGATCTGACCGTTTCTGTGGGCGTTCTGACCATTTTCGGAAGTGGGCGATCGGACCAGTGGACGTTCTGACATAGACCCACCTAGACGACGTCCAAATGCTAGATGGATATATGAAATCAAGCGTATTTTCAGGAGCTATGGATGAAGATAGCATCAGACCAAGATATGTGGAAAGAAAAGGGGGAGGCCTTCATCCAGCATTGGATAGAAAATGGATGAATATGATATATCTGACCATATATTGTTTTCTGTTTAGGTTGTAAAACATTGTAAAATCCGAGGCTAAAACGTGATATTACTATTACAAATTGGAGCAAGTTACTGGTGAAGAAGGGGCATAGTTTTCTTTTTAACCAGGAACAGTTCTTTAGTTTTAGATGAGACTGGAGATTACTCAAACCCAGTAGCACGTACGTGTTTTAAACGTTGATAAAACCGTTAATTCTCACCTTTTCAACGGTTTTATCAACGTTTAAAACACGTTTTTGCTACTGGGGAATAAGCCATACATAGTTTAGTCGAAGATGTTAACAATATTTGAACCAATGGTCCCTAGCTCAGATTGTTCATGACTATGAATTTTCATTACTGAAATTTAGTCTTATTGTGTAAAGTGAAAAAGACAAAAAACTGATAAATAGTACAGATCAATTAATACAACTCAGAAAAGATTAATAAATAAGTGTTTGCTACTTACATTAACTTGGTTCCCATAAAATAAAATATATTTTTAACATCACTTTTTACTGTCTTCAGAATATAAATACATAATCACGGATATAATGCATTAATTTCTGCTTCTGCAGAAAATCTATTTCGTGTGTAAACACCTAAGAAAGTGATCATTGTTGCATGTATATCCACATACTATTGTTCGGAAATATAAACATTAACTTCTGTGGTCATTTCTACATTAATCATTCTTTACCCTTACAATTCGAATGAATTGTTTTTTGGATCGTAATATAAATCGCTTTTGTTGCGAACATAGACCAATATTTTACAGAATGTTCAATTACACGATTTTTCGTATGTAATTCAGCTCTCGCCAAATCGTGTCAAGAAACCATTAAAATGATACATTTGATAGGTGGTTCGATTGTCGTGGTAGTCAACGTTCAAATATACGAACATACTAAATTATTCAAAATAATAGTTTGTGTGAATTTTGAAGAAATCAGTTTGAGATCGATTGCCATACGTTCTCGTCATTTGCTTCAGGCGGGCAGGAGTCTATTTATGTGAATTGTTCTATATTTTTCTCTTAGTTGACATATGCGTATGTGACTTGATTTAGCTGTTTTTAGTATGAAATTGAACTATATTATAATTGTCACTCTTGCTTTGCGGTATGTTTATTGCACATGTGTTATGCTTACTATAGTCTTCATGTATAGATACAAAGTGTAATATTCAAAAGGAAAGGAGAATCATCATTGTAATAAATTACGCATTATTCTAGCTTGTACTTCTTTATTGTATTTCCATAGATACATGTACTGCATATTACTACGATTATCCCATCAAGGTAAATTAATCTAGTGAAGACCTAGTTGTTTTGTATAATTTTCCTTTGCTATTAAGGTCTTTCAATACATATTCTTCCATAGGTTAATCACGTCATTCTTCCACAGCGTGTGGTGTGCTTATTATCACCCCACGTGACAGCAGTTGATATCACCGGATTGAAAAGACGTCGTATACCTCGATAATAATTCGAATATTCGGTGCTGCTGATCTCCGCTCGAGGGCGGTGCAAAGGAGGAACTTATTGACAAATACATCCACATCCAATAGGACAAACCTATGGTTGTTACAGCTTCTTCCTGCGCGAAATCATTCCTCGTCCAGGAAAATCAGAGCAGGAGTACTCTCTACAGAGCGCATGTTCCTGTTCAAGAACGATGTTACACTTCTACATACTCAGATGATACAGCATTTGGTTACCTTCTGGTATAGGTTAAGCTTCTGTTACTGTTATATGCATAACCAGTTGAATATTTATTTTTCAAAATTGTTACAAAAAATGAAGATTGCAGGCCAATGATGAGAAAAGATTTGAAGTTATTTATACCAATTTCAGAGACCTTAAAATCGTCCATCATACAATAGTTTACTAAGGTAGCTTGATGCCAGAATTTTCAAAACCTAAATATTTAGATGTGTGTCTTTATGAATATTATCAGAAGAAACACGTTTAGCGTAGATAATCTCCTGGATAATGTGACTTTAATAAACCTTTAGTGCATAAACAAGATTTGCTATTTCTCTGGTAAATGTACCGCGTAAAGATCACATTTAGGGCCTGAACATATAATAAAAAGGTAGATGAAAGTATGTGAAAACAACTCAATTATTTAAATTCAAAATTGTACAGTTCAGCAGTGACATCTACTATTATTCTAGCAAAATATTACTTTCGATTCAAGTCGATGAAACATAACAATTATCCGTGGAAAATCCTCAGTAGTGTGCAAGCTATTCGTAACCCCCAATTCATAAAAACTGTACGCGGTTGATATGTGTTAAAGGAACAAACTCATGTTGATAATGTCTGAAACTGAAGTAGACATATAACTAATGATAATTAGTAATATTATTAGCATTATATTTTAATAATATAGTTTTCGTTTTTTAAATAAACTACTATAGATTGAACACTGTAGCTGTTAAATACATCGATTCCTTGAAATAACTGATTTATACATACTTGCTAAATGTAAATCACCACAAGTTACGTCTTATAACCTTCCAAACAAAACTTCCTGCATGTTTCTACACATTATGGTTCATGAAATATATTTTTGGCATGAGCTGGCAACACTGCCAATGGGGATTCTGTTGGGTGGGATGATATGCACTATGTTAGTATTATGTCAAACAATATACCTGCGAAGTTTGGTGCAGCTATGACTAAAATAATGGGTGTAATGTTAAATATATATACGTTTATAGAAAATAAGCTGGCAACACTGATAAGTGGATTACTGGGTACCGTTAGCATCTATTATTTTTTTAAAATTATTTTGTCGAGAAATGTTTATGCCTAGTTTTTTCTCGTAGCTAGGGCTAACTGAATATAAGCAATTTGAGCAAGTGTATTTTTAGAAACTATGCTGGCAACACTCAACCAATACACAAATCAAGACTATCCCAATGGATCCGAGCACGTTTAGCTAAGACCTTTCCAACGATATGTCAATTATCTCTCTAGGTCTTGAAGTTCATTAGATTTAATTTCTAGACTCGGACGGACGAATACGATGAGCGGGAATAGTAGCTACGTTCTGCTATATATAACGTTTCTATCAAGGGACCTAAAGTCGATCGGTAATGATGGTTGATGATATCGAACCGACGATCTCCCGGCTGAGCAGTCAACGATATTCCGACTTAGTCACACATACTGGGTTAATGTATGCTTGACTAAATGTAATTTAACTGCGTTGCATCGCATCGATTTTCACGTTAAATTTGAATTTATTTATGACCATCTATGACTCAGGTCGGGATAGAAAATATTGGAAGGTAGTCGACCAGGGTTTAGTTTGTAGATACCATCCTAGCATTTGCTTCGTGTGACTGAGAAAAACTCTGGAAATCCTTAGTAAGGTTAAGCGGTAGCTGGTAACGTTCCCAAAACCTATAGATTCCCTCTATTCCTAAAGACAATAGATAAATTGACTTCACGTGTAAGTTCGCTATAGTTAAACTAACAATACAGTTAATTCATTAAGGTCACACTGTTTTCTTAATAGATAGATACCTTGTGAATCATTCAATTTATTGTTATTTTATTTTTCAGCTATTCATAGGATTATATAAGAAATGGACGTAAAAGTGGAGTTCTAGCAAAATACTTAGTTAAATGTTACATTTCTGATTGACACTGCCATCTATGTAAATCATTAAACCCTCATTTTTAATTAGCGTTAAAAATTCAACATGTTAACGTTTGCTCAGCCATTTGCGTAAATAGTATCCACTCGGATTTCAAGTCTATTAATGAACATACACATACGAGAGCTGATCAACAAATAAATAACTTACTCTTTTTCTGGCAAAATACGTAGTTGACCTTTTTTCTGTTAGTGAAATAATATTCATATTTTGTAATACTAAATTATTCGTGTGTTTCGTGCTCTTCGTGTATGATTAAGACATACAAAGTTGTTTGTTCAAGTTATCACAATATATTATCTAATGGAATCAAAATGTTAAATTCTTCAAACAGCTTTAAAGATACATCATACTGTTTAAGATTTATGTGACTTGAAGAATGCAACAGATCTATTCCATTTGTTTAGTGAAAAATATTTATATAAGTAATTAAAATAGCGTGTGTTT
>JAGDQP010044370.1:4172-15927 GCA_022664845.1 Lepisma saccharinum
ATTATCTTCACTGGACACGCAACCACTTGTGAATCGCTTGTCATGCGCGTAACATGGTTCCGCGAACATTGCTTCCTTCCCATAAGCTTGACGTAGCAGGGTAAATGTCTAGTCCATTTAATTAAAAATTCGATGTTTTCTCACTATTACTGAACATAGGTGTACATTTAGAACCGACCTCGCTCAATCTCGACCTCACTCAAACTCGATCTCGCGATGGGACTTCGATCTCGATCTCGCGATAGAACTTCAACCTCTACCTCGCTCAACCTTGACCTCGGAACGAAACTTCAACCAACTTCTCACTCGAACTCGACCTCGCGATGAGACTTTAACCTCAACTTTGCAATGGAACTTCAACCTCGACCTCGCGTTCGAACTTGAACCTCGACCTCAAGGAACCTCAACTTTGCGATGCAGCTTTAACCTCGAGCTCACTCAATCTCGACCTCGCTATCGGACTTCAACCTTGACCTCACTGAACCTCAACCTCGCGATCGAATATCACCTCGAGGTCCAACCTTGGGAAATTGAACAATGAAATGAACACCTACTGTGAAGACATGTCTATGGAGGAGGGGAGAGGTTCCCCCTCCCCGCAAGCTTGCTGAGTTGGAAAATTACAATTTCTAGTCCATTACGATTATATGAGTGCAGTACTTTTGTAATCCCTAAACATTCATGCTGCAGGCGAGGTTCGAACCCATAACCTCGTGGATGGGAGCCCAGCGTCCTAGTTCACACGACAAACGAGATCTTCATAATTTGGTTCAACTCATGTATACTATAATATATTGTAGTATAACAAAGTTATGTTCTAATAAATTTCTGTATGGCACACACATACTAGTACAGTCAGAAATAAACTGAACTTTGAACCATGTCTTTGTATGTGGAACAACTGCCTACGGCTGTGTAGAGGGATTAGCTTATGTGTTATGAGTAATACAGTAGACACTTAATTAGTGTAGGTATCAACGTTAAGACAGTCCGGTGCATTTCTAAGAGTACTGTTGAGAGGGATGGGGAGTTGGTTACGGCGGCCTGCAAACTAAGCGTCCTATTGAACATGGGTTTTCACACATTTCTAGCAATATCGTAGTTTCATGTGGTTACTTCGAAAAAATGACTCAATAGCCCCTTCAACTTTTTTCGTGGAATTATGAAGGTACTTAAGTGAAAGCCATGCGTACTATTTTCTGTTTAGAAATAAGGATTATTATGGATTATTATAATGGAAAGTTCCATAAGAAAGTTGTTACATGAGCTACTAAAACATCCTTTATTTCTAAGGAAAAATACGTCGTGGAGCCTTCAGTTATTTACTTTTACTATGCCATGTATTGTGCTTAAGGGGCTATTGAGCAATTTTTTCGAAGTAACCATGATATTCGGGGAGATGTTTGAAATCCATGTTAAATTGAACGCTTATTTTGTATGCTTCAGTAACCAAGTCCCTCTCCCTCTTAAGGCAGTCTGTCAGAGTAGTAAGATGACGCTTCAAGAGCAGGGGTGTTGAACCTCGCGAAGACTAACCTCAACCTCATTTGACCTCGACCTCAAAACGTGAGGTCGAGGTTGAAGTTCGATTGCCAAGTTGAGGTTGAGTGAGGTCGAAGTTGAAGTTTGATCGCGAGGTCGAGGTTGAAGTTTGATCGCGCGGTTGAGGTTGCGTGAGGTCGAAGTTACATCGCGAGGTTGAGGTTGCGTGAGGTCGAGGTCGCAATCTGATCGCGAGGTCGAGGGTGAAGTTCCATTGCGATGTCGAGGTTGAAGTTTCATTGTAAGGTCGAGGTTGAAGTTCGATACGCTATTTCGAGGTTGAGTGAAGTCGAGGTCGAAGCCTGATCGCGAAGTAGAGTTTGAAGTCGCGGCGCGAGATCGAGATTGAGTGAGGTGGTGGTTGAAGTTCGATGGCGATGTCGAGTGAATGACTGAGTAAAAACCTTATGTCTTGTACGTCTAGTAAACTGTAATATATTTTTCTAATTTTGTTGATAGGATTTCAATTTACAACTACTACCTCATGCATTGAATCGACAATGCGTCGAGGTTGTGCTGTTTGTAGCGTGCTAAACTACCAAACAAACGAGCTTGAAATTGATCTTTTACCATGGCAAATATTTTATTCACTAGATATTACGTTACTACGAACCAGAAGCATTTAAATAATTATTTGTTTAGAGAAGAAGAAAAATAATTAAAAAACTTTTTAAAACATACTTTTCTTAAACAATTCGTGCTGAAAAGTAATAAATAATTTTCTTTATGCATGACTAAAAAGAAAAGCATGAGGCGCGCTCATATACCATCACTTTGTAAATTCTTCAATTGGCGGGCCTCATGGGTTCCTTTTTAGTCATGCATAAACAAAATTATTTTTGATTTGTCAGTACGAAATTGTTTAAGAAAAGTATGATTTTAAAAATATTTTAATATGTATTTAGTTTTTCGAGTTATTTCTGTGGTCGGATACTTTTCCCTTACCCTACATATTGTAAGCTGATGTTTTGTCACCCAAATCCTAAAGCGTTCTGCAACCAGTCAAACGCAGCGTCGTTGCGGGCAAGTATTTATTTTAGGATAAAGATGTTCTTATTAAAAATAAAATATGCATTTAAAATATATAGAAATATATGAAAGTAACAATGGAATATTGTATTGTTACTCAACTTACGTCGCTATGCAAAATGCTATCATTGTATGACGTCGGGAAATGAGTTAAATTAAGGTTGCGAGATTTGAGAACATGGAAACCATTGTGAATTATAGAAAATTATGTAAAAAGACTTGTTTTGGGCCCTATTAAAAGTATTTTTTCTTTCTCTGCATATGTGATACGCAACAGAGTAACAGATCTCTAAGAAAGAAGTATTAATGGGAATTAAGAGCACCCTTACGGATGCTTCTTATTTACAATACGATTTATTTACATTTTAGTGCACCAAAATATGAAATATTAAAAAAAAATCATACGTATTGGTAACATGCAATCTTTTATCTTCTTCATACGAGATATAGAAATGCAGTACCTGTGAGCTTGTGAGATAACTTGTGAGATAAAATGTATAAATATCTCAATGAATGTTACATCATAAAGGAGGCAGCATACCAAAAGATATGCAGCAGTGTGCAATTCAATTTTCACATGGGAACGCGCCTTATTGTTCTACCCATGTATCAGTTTTTATTGTTATGATGAGAATATAATATTAAAATTATTTTGTTATCTTTTCTGTTGTAGGGTTTCAGTGTGACATTGTCGACTTTGCGCAACGTAGCTGAAGCTAAACTCGGAAGGAAAGATAAAATGATCCAAGAGTTAGTCGATCTTATTGATAAAGATGTCAGTGCTCTCACACAGCTGGTTGGTGACTTCAGGAGTGAAGCTGTCGTAAGTGAAAACTTTAATTCAGTTTAGTTAATAGATTTTCAGAATATTAGTTTGAAGCATGAGCTTTTTTTTCTTTGTATCTATCGCGTTTTTTTTTATTTACTTACATACATAAAATAACGGATAAAAGTTAGCTCAAACAAAATAAAATCATATGCAATGTCAAAGGTTCGATTTTAGCTATTTTGTTGTCTTTAAATGTAATTTGTCAAAAAGGTTGTAGTATATTGGAATCAGAAAAATATTTCAACAGTATTTTTTAAATGAAACGAGATTAACAGCGACTAGAAAATAAGAAGCCAGAGCTTTACTAGTAATAGGTTGCGCTCATTAATAAAAGTAACGGGTTTCACTCGAAGAACAAAATCGAAAAATCTATTTGCTCTGAAATCTATAAGAATAAATAATATAATCTGTTCTAAAGTATACCTCACATGTGGCATCTCGAAGCCTATTGCTTTCAGGGACAGCATAACATACCACGCAATACCACAGCTAACTAAATGGGAGCATTTCACCATAATAAGAGTCCTTTTCTTTGGAAACTGTATAGATTATGTTATGTCTCGTTTATAAGCGGGGATCACAACTTGTCATTCTCGGTAAATCAGCACTTGGCTCTTCGAAAGACTAATATGGCATGAAATTCCATCTTTCAAGAGACTTGCGTTACGTTGTAATCTTTTGAAATATACAAGAATTTATAAAATTCGTTTATCCGGTTATGAAGGGTTAATTGTTATTGTGATTAGGTTTATTAAGGGTGTTCATAATATCCGTCTTCTATGGAATATTATTGTATATAATAATAATAATATTAAAAATTCACTGCCATAATCAATCCACTGCTGGATGAGGCCTCTCCCGGAGAGAGGAGTTGGTATACTGCTCCCACGCTGACCAGACGTGTTGGGAGAAGAGAACCGAAGCTCTCAACTGTGATCGCCACCGTATTTTATTCACAGCAGCTCCCCAATTTTCCTTACGGTGTTGGGTCAGCACCGAAATTTTGAGCCCCCACCACTGAAGTCGAGCTCTCCTGACATTCCAACAACAGCTTTCCTTCTAAATCTAGCCAAACTATTCTCACCTGTAACAACTTAACTTGCGAAAACAAACGTTACTTTCAAATCCGAGGCACAGCCATGGGTACAAGAATGGCTCCTTCCTACGCCAACCTGTTCATGGGCAAGCTTGAACACGATTTCATACAAACCCAACCGCTGACTCCTCTACTTTGGATACGTTTTTGGACTATGTACTAATGCTGAGGTCCCATGGTGAGGCTTGCCTCAAAACGTTTTTAGAACAGCTTCCGTGTTCACTTGCTCTATCTCAGACACAAAAGTCTGTAATGTGATTGGTCCATCTCATATATGTGATTCTATATGAGAGATGTATCACTAGTGAGGCTGCATCTATTGTTTTCTCGGGTAAGGGCGTAGGATTTGGGTTTCACTTGAAACGCAAGATAAGATTAGTACGAACTGACCAACTCGGGGTACACATAAATATTTTCTACAGTGTAGATGTGTATGTGGTCCGCCTCCTACCTGAAGGAGATCGAGGGATGTATGTAAAGGACAATATAAGCAAACGGGAAAACGAGACAAGCAAACAAGGTTCTCTTTAGCACCTTTATTTTGAGCTCCTTCCACTTCGGGAGTTCCAGCAGAACTAACCACTACATACAGCTTGCGCTGATTATATAGATTCATAGACATAGACATTACATAAAACTAGATGGTTATTCAAAGAGGTTTTGTATATTGGTTTAAAGTCTTTGGTATATGATTTCTTGATATTTAAAAAGTCTTAAGTTGTTATCATATGGGTTGCAATTGTAATTTAGACCAATATATTTGAATAAAACAGATAGATATTCCGCACAACGAAAACAGTTTACCTTGACATTTATGTATACAGAGATATCAATAAATTCCGAAAGAGTGAGTTTATATAAACAGTTGGAGAGGTCATATATGTACAGTACCTCCATAGTGCTGTTACCGCCCATAAAATTCATTTTTATCTTTTTTTATGTACCATACCTGAATGCTGGCATATCGCAGGATGCGAGTGACATTACTTGATGTAGACATCACGTTGGTGAACAACACCCTTACCACTTCCGTTCATATAAAATCAACCAACCACATGCATTGCTTGCAGTATTCAAGTTCTCGTCCTAGGCTACCCACTTAATATCGTAACTACAGATTCGACGTGCAGCCACACACTCCACCTACTCCTACTTCCAACACCAACCCGAATCCTCCGTCTTTAATTACACAATTTCTCCCTAAACTTACCAAGATCTTACAAATTCTACATTCTCCCTTCCATATACTCCAGTTTGACCCAGATACTAAATCTGTCTTTCCCACCAAGCTGAGATTAGTTTTTCAGCATCCTCCCAATCTTAGTACACACTAGCCCTTCGTCCAATTTGCCTTCAGTTCCTGCCCACAAATGTAACAGCGCTAGATGTAAAACCTGTCCCATCCTTGTATGTCTACATTTATCTTTATCAACACAGCCAATGGCAACTTCACTCTACATCCCAAAGGAACCTGTCAAACCTCAAACGTCATGTATATCCTAACCTGCACCCTCTGCCCGTCATTCTATGTGGGGGAAACAGGTGGTCCTTTGAATCACTGCCACTTTTTCATCACCAAAAGAGCCGATTCGCCAGTGTCTACACACACGCAATTGCGCAACACTGACTTCGATCAGAATTTCCGTATAGCCAGCGGTGTAGCCAGACAAATTGTCGCGGGGGGCAACCAACTTTTTTAGGGGGGCACCTCTATAAATATCAAAAAGTAACACACACTTCGTGTTCATCCAAAATATTTCAACGTTTATTCAACCAAGATTTAGTGCATCTGAAATCGTCTAGCTTAGCTGCTCGACCTCTTTCAATAATAAATCCCTTACTTAAGAATAGTTCAAACGGATATTATTCTATTTTTATTGACCAATTGATTAATGGCGGCCACATTTGTATTGAGGTGTATACAAAACTTTGTGTTAGCAGATTTTTACGGAAAGTGTAATATCTGTGGACAGGTTTATCATAGGATGTTCAAACAAAAACCATTCTTTCCAATGACACCTACTTGATAATTTTATTTCTCTGCATGAAAACCATAAAACGTAATTGAGCTGGTCAAACTGACATTCAAATGTGACTCTCGAAATAAAACAATTCCATTTTCAGGGCGCTTTTTCGCCCAAAGGGTATTGAATATCAAAGTTAAATTCTTGTACAGTATTGCATATCAAAGTATATTAAATGTATACAGAATATGAAGGCTTATATATTCTTTCTTAACCCACCGTTGTTCGCCGGTGAACGCGGCGCTCACCTACGTTTTTCGTTTTGCTGCTAATTGTTTAAAATATATCGCTGTGGAGTGTGCTGCATCTACCTTTCAGAATGTTTGTCACAGGTGACAGTAAATACGCAGCTGCTATGACGTATTAGTTCTGAGAAATCGTTTATTTCATACAGACGGACACGAAAAGTGGGCGCACCGCTCATCCACGACCAATGACGTAGTCGTTTTTTGACATTCATTCAGTAACTTTACGATGAATAAACGTGACTTCTTAATTGCGAAGTGGTTGTGGAAGGTCTCCGATGAATCAGAGGAGGACTATCTACATCCTGATACATCGGAAACAAATGCTGGACTGTTTACACCGCCGGAGAATGAAATCAGCGATGCAGGAAAAACAGAAATAAGTAACCACGGCACTTCTAATGAAACATCAGCTGGTCAAGAGAACGACGGAACAATCAATGGTCCCGTGATTTATGGATTGGTCACGGATTGGGCGTCTTAGTTCACCGGAATGGCCTCCCAGGGCACCTGATTTAAAACCCCTGTGGGCCATCTGAACCAGATGGTGAATGCTGAGAAATCCCGCTATATTTATATAGCACCTACACAAACGCATTCAGCAGGCGTGTAACCACATTTTATCGGACATTCTCCTGTGTGTACAACCGGGGTGAATACGGCGACTAGATTTGTTCATTAGACGTGATCGCCATAGAACATATGCTGTGGCGAGCCGTAGATAGGTGATTTTCAAAATTTGAATGTTTATAACGTGCAAACCACACAATATATCAAAGAAACAATTATATTTTTGAATTCCTGAGCTCACGCCAGTGTTAACTGATATGCAACATGACCCCCTTCTCATTTAAAATTTCGAATTTGCATTCAAGATGGCGGCGATTGTCACCATTTACCCTACAAGTTGCGGCCCACCTTTACTACCACCTTCCATTTACATATCTTACATTTTCCTGTCATGTTTTAAAATATAAGATTGTTGAAGGACTCGACTCACCCTGTATATTTGATAGAAAGTTGTTCATATTTCAATATCTACGTTTATATATCAAATGTGTTAAAAATGTATATAAATATTTTGGTGTAAAATGTAGAAAGAGATTTTTAAAATAAAAAAATAAAATAAAACACAATAATCAAATGCACAATTAAAGAAGGTTAAACATAGAGCTAGCAAATTATGGTGAGCGCAGCGCTCATCCGCGACTAACGACGTGATTTTTAATATCAACGACGGATTAATATTTTAATGAATTTTTGAAAATCCAAAGATTTATATTTTGTTCATATTGGAGGAGGCACAATATCTCTAGTGCTGCCAAATATAAAAATCTATTTTTTTCACACGTTATACATTTATGTCAGGTAAAGCTGCGGTTTGATTTTGAAGAGAGTTACATATTTGAAAATTGTTGAATGATGCTCGTGCACGCTTTGATAGGAGCATTTGAGATCCTTCTGTGATGAAAGACCATATAAAATCTAAAATTTCCACAATATTTATACACTTCTGTCGAGAGCAACTTCAGTAGAAATTTCAACTTTGATATTTGAGTTTGAAGGAAGTAACAGATTTGCAAATTGGGGATGAATAATGCTCGTGTGTGCTTTAGTAACTCGTATAAAGAACGGCCCTGAAAAGAAGTATCCTATATTTCCATCACAATTACGATTTTCCTACTGTAATGATAATTGAAATGCTTAAATATTAATAGATGCAGACAACTGCATAAGCTCTTCAAACACACATAGAAAGGTGGCAATGTTTTCCCTAAGGTTTGGTTTCATAATGGAATGAAAAAGACAGAGTGGAATTGCGGAGCAGCCATGCTACCAACTGAACACTGGATATGTATAAAATAAACTCTCTTACAAGGATATTTCAGTACCTGATTTACGTATTCACATCTTTCTTGGGCACTCTGGTGGTAATATAACATTTACCAAAGAACGCACGAGCATTATTCACTCTACCCACACCTCAATTTGCAAATCTGAAACTTTTTGGTAACCCGTGGTTACACCCTTAAGTATAACTATAATCCATTCCCTATCCGCCACCCCAAACACATCCACACGTCGTCTGTGGGAGGAAGCTTTCATTCAGGGCTTGAATACTAAACTGAAACCTGAACTAAACCTACAATAACTTTTTTCTTTCTTCTCTCCACGTCTACACCCACAGTTCCCCTTCAAGCCTGCCCATTCACTTTCTTTTTTGCGTTTTCTATACCAACTCCCACTTTTTGTGATTGACTCACCAACCTACTCCGTTTTCATTGCGTTTCCTACTATACGATATACTACTTCATCGGAGGTGCGTTTTCTATACTGTATCCCACTTTCTCCAACTGAGATTTCTAGACTATTCCACTTTCCTGACTACGTTTCTCTTACTCATTCCAAGTTTTTATTATTATTTATTGTACCAAGTTCAACTTTTTACCGAAAACACCATTTCCAAAACCCCTTTCCCATCAGTACTTGCTCACGCGCAGATCGTCGTCAATTGTTTTGGTGTGGACATCCGCCATCTTGTTTTTCTATCACTTTAAATTGTGCACGTGTGTTCAGTGACCTTTTTTCTTGTCTACAACTGAAGACGGCTGTAGCCGAAAAATATAAGTGACTTTATATTGTATATTGTTTAATGTGTAATTGTGCATATGATCGTCAAGATTCTACGTAAGTACATCTCTCTCTTCAAATTTTTACTATTAGACAGTGGAACCTCCATAACTCGAATTCCTTGTTATCTCGAATTTTATTCATTCCCTCTATAAGTCGAACATTATGAAATGAAAACCTCGATAATTCAAATTTTCATTGTTTCCTGGACGTACCGTTGGACCTCTATAACTTGAAATCTTCTGCTTGAGAACTTCTACAAATCGAAATTTCGGTATAAATGCCTCTATAGGTCGAAGTTTCATTAAGGTAAACTTTTGTAAGTTGAAGTTTAGAGGAGTTGAACGATCTGAGCCGAACGAAGTGGTGCGTTAGATACTCACGTCAACGCCAGTGCTGTCTGAGCAAGTGTCTTTTACGTCTTGATCAGCACGCAATCAAGTGTTTCATATGATGGCGAAGCGAAAATGCAAAATCCTAACTACAGAAATGAAGCATCAGTCAGTTTCGGCTCTCTGTATCTCGATATTTCATATTACTCCTCTCAATAAGTCGAACCTCGCTAAGTCGAAATATTCGATAACTCGAATTTTGTCTTCACCCCTTCAGATTCGAGTTGTCGAGGTTTCACTCTATCGCCTATCCGGCCTTCTCCAAATGTACTGTATTATTGACGGAAGGGCTAACGCACTTCGGATACGCCACTGGTAACTATCTCAAACAGAAAACTATTTATATCGTCACTCCAAGTTCAATACGGAAGAAATTCCTGCAATTCCTGATTGAACATAAATACCTAGACAGCGGGGCTCGAGGCAAGAGAGGATAGATAGATACAAGCGAGACTAGAGTTCGTAGAGGAGGACAAGCTTACGTCACTTCCATATACTTCAACTAGGCAGGTCCTACTGTCCGTGAACTTGTCAGACCAACCAAAACCCTTTGGAAGCTTTGGGCCCTGTAGAGCCAGTCATTCCTAGGAGATCGAATGTTTGGCTTCACTTTGAGAACTAGTGCGCTAGCTAGTTCCCCTGCTGGTTTAGAACCTTGCTGGAGATTGGATCAATTGAGCCTTGCAACCCCTCTCTGGACCTGGCTTTTTTTTAAACTAATTGTACCCATTATACAAGTACAAACTAGGGTGTCCACATTCTGGAAAGTCAGTGAAAGTCAGGGAAGTAAAAATGTATCAGGGAAAGTCAGGGAAATGGCAGATTGGTCAAGGAAAAATCGATTTAGGTCCATTGTTCAATTATTGAAATTACGAAATAGTAAGTGTTAATTTCTTTACTGTTACTGGATTACTGGACGCAAAAAGTGGTGTTCCCAATGTTGATATTAAGGGAGACAGTGTTCTCTGAAATAGTTGTAGGAGTTATCAGCATATCTTGGAAAGATATACTGATAACCTCTTTCAAAAGTAAGATTAGCTGCACTTAGAAGCGTGATTGCAGAGGTTGAACCCTTTTTGAAGAGATTCCAAAGTCAGAAAGCTCTAGTGCGTTTCCTATTCACATCACTTGAATAAGTTGTGAGAAATCTTATGGTGAGGTTTGTGAAGCAACAAAAGCTCACTGAAGCAAGTACTACTTGTAAACTTTTGACTTTAGACCTTACAGATATCAGTAACCTAGTTCCAGTCCAGCAGGTAGACATTGGGTATAGTGCCAGGAAGTTATTAAAGGAAACCCGTTGTTGTGAAAAGGACAAGTTGCAATTTAAAAGTGAATTTCGGAAATTTCTTGTGAGTACGATAGAGAAGCTGAAAGAAAGAAGCCCTTTGAAATCGCATCTTGCTCGAGGATTATCATGCTTTGATCCTAAAGTCATTTTGCAACAGCCTAGCCTGGGGCTCAAAAGAGTAGACGCTGTTCTATAAGAATTGCATGGTGCTAAGAGGATATTTGGACAAGTGGCTGAGAATGCGATGAAACACTATCTCCAGCTCACACTGAAAGCTCAGACTGAAGGATTTAAGGAACACTTCAATGATTTCATAGCCAGGGACAGAGATAGTATTGGACTGGATGAATTTTTTTACGTACTCTTAGGAAATGAGAAGGACTTCGTTGACTTATGGTCTGTTATGAAGCTGTGTTTTATCTTCTCTAACGGAAACGCATTTGTTGAAAGTGGTTTTTCAATAAACAACAATCTCATTGTTGAGAACTTACAAGAAGAATCTCTGGTGGCTCAACGGATCATATATGATTCTGTGATGAGAATGGGTAGATCGTCAGGATTAACAATTACAAGAGGTATGATAAATTCAGTGAGAAGTTCAAGGAGACAATATCAGATGTATTTGGAAAAGAAAAGAGAAATGAATGCTGGAGAGGAGAAGAAGAGGAGAGAGAAA
>JAGDQP010044371.1:0-15927 GCA_022664845.1 Lepisma saccharinum
TTTGTTTCGCAAAATTATTTTCACAGTGTCGAAAGTGGGTTTTGTGAGCAATTGTAGCAAATTTCATGGAAATATCTGGAAAACTTTCGCTTTTACACATCTGTTTCTCAGTTACAAGAATTAATAACGGTAAAGAAAAAGCTATCCCCTGTGCGATTCGCACGCACCGTGAACGCTGCATGGGGGATGTGGAGGTAGCGCTCCACATCTCGACCTACGGTACGAAGTGCGGTGGGGTGGTCAGTCCCACGCTCGACTGACTTTACCTTCCCAAGGTGCTCAGGAGTACTAAGAGCACTCTGGTACTCAGTTTGATAGGAGGCTGAGTGCACCGTAGAGCGCCAGGCATGGGGACGATGGGTGCCTAACTTGTGACTTAAAATGTATCACAAAAATTGAACAGGATATTTTGAAACTAGTTAAATCAAAATAGACTCAGATTGCGCGATATAATACTTACAATACAATCTGTCAAAAGTTAAAATTTGTGTTACGTTGAACTTATCACATTGGACGAAGTATATTAGAACTTTTAATTGAAGTTTTAATTTCTAGATTTGCTAATGACAGTTTTCTTTTGGTGATGTTAGATTCGTTCAGGCTGGTTTACGTTAAAATAAACGACAATAAATGATCGTATCATAATGTGACAATACTTATCCTAAGCTGGGTTTGTTCGTAAAACTGCCATAATATATTCATTTCATAATTTGACATGACAAAAAGGACATACATACACATGTGTTTACTTACCACACAATACATACAGACAAAATGAAACACATATACTCAATTTTACATTTTCCTCGTATTTGAACTTGGTTATTCATAGATGGTCATATCGTTGGCAAAATGGAGTAGGGGAAACGCGCTGGACATTGTAGCTCGAAAACAAACTAACATGCGTTCAAATCCTGTTCAAGCCAAAGATTCTTTTTACAAAGCAATCGTGAATAATCTAATCATCTATTCTTATACAAAACGGAGAATATTTCCGACTGTGGAGTGCAGGAACTGAGTCATTATAGCGAGGAAGACCATTTGCGAATGTTGGTTGGGAAAGTTCAAATCAAGTCTCAGGGGGTTACGAGGAAAGTAAACAACACGTCATTGATCAGAAATACGCAATTTTCATGTTATTATTCTTAGAAAGAAACACCATAACATGTTAAGCAAGCGTTAGGTACAGCCAGCTGTGGAGTATCGCTAGCGTACGGGACTTCTAATTTGAAAACCTGCGTTCGATTCCCCACCAGCCAGTTTCTTTTTCGCATACACTGAAATATTCAAACAGATTTATCTACGGGTTATGGAGAACCTACGAAGTCAGAATCCGAGTAAACAGTGCGTGTGCTGTTTAGCATAATGATAATGTAATTTTCATGTTTTTCATTGGTCTCTTCCTCTCTTTGTTGCTGTATTCTTATCGCATCTTTGCTGCGTCTTCCAGAGCCAATTTCGGGCCACTTTCGATGACCCGGTGATATGGCCTGACCCAAACATAAGTGACCCGGTAACCCGATTGACCTTGTCTGGAAACCCTATTTAACTGGGAATTTCGGCGTCGTATTTTTCTTGTTCTCGGGGTCACATCTCCGGTCCTGGTCACCCCTTAAAGAAACATTGTTCAAACGGAATGAAATAATTAAAATCTCTCCTTCATCCTACGGGTTATCAAGTATAAATCTAATCAATGGGTCAGCATGGCCTACAGTATCTACTGTTGTTTTACGATCAGTGATTCCGCTAGACCCCGGTCCCTGTAGAGGATGTCAGCCCAAATCCTGGAAATGTACCCCCAACTTTAAGATATTGGGGACAAACGTTGATAGAAACTGTGCAAAACTCTACGTCCACCCTCCCAATTTTGACTTTACGCCCCAATCTGAAAATCCTGGCAGCATCCGTGATTACAAAGTATTCCGAACCAGTATGTTTAATAAACCCCACCGAATTTGCAGACTAACCCCGCGCAAACAAACAATGTGTGTTACACATTTGACATTATCCTAGATGTGTATCAAAACTCTGGAGTTTCACTGGAAATCATAAGTATTTATCCTGACCACCAAGTTTGGTCTCCATTTTGAAAGTGATTTAATGAATTTTTGAAGCACCCTTTATATATTCGAATAACCCTGCAAAAATATATAATCACTTCTCTCTTGCTGTTAGATTTGATTTGTGGGAACTGAACTTTATACTGTGGGAACTGAACTTAATATTTTTTACTACGTTTAAATTCCATATTTTTATCTGTACTTCTTCTTCTTCTATTTCCCCTTCTCTCTTTCTCTCTCTCTCATTTCAATGTTTGATTGTATGTTTAAATTTCTCCCTTGATCAACTTATGCATATTGATTCGTCTCGCTTTCATTTTATCGATACTAATACATGTTTATTAAAAAGAAAAACGTGTTCATGATGTTCGCTGATTTTAGTATGGGCGAGACGAAGGAAGGAGAAAGAGGGGGTCCGTTTACTAGAAACGATTATGGGATAAGAAGGTGCCATTTGGGTTTCCTAGCTGGACGGCGTTCGCTGTTGCAATATTTTTGATGCGAAGTGTACCATCCCGGTATATGCCTGGCGTGACTGAGGAAAACGCTGGGAAAACCTAAGTCAGGACAGTCAGCCACTGGTACCGAACCGAGGTCCTCCCGAATACGAAACCAACGTTCTACCAAATAAGGTACGGTGCTCGGAAGAAAGCATACTCGTTTCGATGTTTATCACATGCACGGACACACAATATCATAGGCACGCCCGTAAAAAATAACGTAAATAACAACATAATATCAGAAATTATCAAGCATAAATATCGTGCATCGTGGCGTATTTTTAAGAACTGATAGAAACAGACCTTTTCTCTTGTCTTTCATGCATAACGTTAGTGTTCTATGGAATTCATTAAGAAAGAAAAAAGAAAGAAACTATGGATTTTAAAATTCATTTTCGTTTCTCCATATTCCGTAAGGATCTTTTCTATTTGACAATTTGAATTAAACTTTTCAGTACCCTTCAACTAGTGGCCCACCTAAAATAAAAATGGTGTTAGGTTTCGTATTTTATTGTTTGAAATGGGACTCTCTTAAGTTGTTCATTATTTGCTACATACTACAAGAAATCATAAATATATTTTTCAGAACCCAGGACATGTGATAATGTTTTCTGTTAAAGAAAAGAAAATTCCAACCCTTGCTCGCTCACTCACACTTTCTCAGAATCACACACCGCCGGCTCAACGTTAATTGGGTGGCCTATCTTGTAGGCTTAGAGAAAAATCGTGTATAACAAAGTGATGTGAACATAATTTTGGCCATGATAGTAGCTTTGCTACTAAGGGACCGAAAGCAGCGTTATCCGTGGAAGTAGTATGTAGTAGTAGAAATAGTAAAGCATAGGCCACAGAAATAAAGCCTATGTAGTAGGCCTTCACTGTTCAACTTTTTTAATAGGATGGACGATAATCGTATTTTAATTTCAGCGATGGCCCCTAAACAGATTCTGCTGGAGCCAAATCGACAATACAATGCAATCTCAAATTCACTGTCACTTCCACAAGGAAGTAATAAATAAGTAATTGAAATTTCAAGGTTTATATGGATTACTCTGTATTATCTCTACCAGCAGTATTTAATAGAAGTGTTGGTAACCCAAATGGGACGCGCCAACAGCCCCAGCTGCTAGGTAAACCAACCTAATATGACCTAAATTCAAGAAGCAACTTGAAGCTTCCGATCTCATTAATTATTATTTTGTCAGGAGAGCAGGGACAATTAAAACTAGTGTTCAAATAAAATCAGCAATCACTAAATTGTTTTATTCATGAACATTTTGGACACACATTACATTCTTAGGTTCCTCTAAGGAGAAACCCATCAGTTTTCAGATTACGTTTCCTAAGAATGGTAGAAAGCTTCTTGAAATAACTGTAAAATTAACAGTAAAACATAAAAGTATCATAGTTGAATTAGATATCAAACTTAAAAATGATAAAAGTTAAGATTATCTATGTTAATCAACAATTACAAAATATGATCAACGACCAGGATTCGAACCCATGACAAAATTAAAATTCATTATGAGTCAAGCACGATAATCACTGATCCATCCTATTAACCGAAAATAATGTGTTTTACTAAATTTCAATGTAAAACTATGGATTAATACGACATTCAGTGTTTAATTTATTGACATTATTTTTAAATTTTCTCTTTGATTTGTAATCCCTTATTTATTTGTGAAAATAATTACAATATACGTATATCACAATTGTTCTGTAATGGGCTTTAATGTCGGATTATGTTCATATTTTTCAAGGTCAGGGAACTTCCCTCAACTGCGGGAAATTTCCCTCTGCGAGGGAAATAGCTGGGAATTTGGGAAATAATCTCTAAAGACATGCGACAATCTTTATGTCCATAGCTATACTATATGCACCTAGTGGTCTCTCAAATACATTACACAATTTTAGAGTAATATTTCAATTTTAGCTTAATTTACATTTAACTGGCTGGCATGTAGTACCTCGGGATGACCCAGAAGTTAGTGCGCTCTCTTTCTGTGCGCATAGTCACAGGAATAATTCCCGCCAGGATCCATTTGATGGAGGAGTTCGGTGTCCATTTAAACAAAAACTGTGGCCCTGTCCTCAGTAGCTTACATGCTGGTTTAGAGCGTTAATACCGACTCAAAACTAATGAAAACTGGCATGTAAGTCTGAGAAAAGGCGTTCCTCGGCGAGCATTTTGTTACAGCTAAAATGAGCGCTTAAGAACTAGAGCTAAAGCATTTTTAATTTGCACTATGCGCCGCGATCAACTCACATGGCATTAGGACTATTACACCGTTGACGTGCATGCTTATTTAAGGATATTTATCTATGGAACTTCTAGGGTCGAAACATTTACTCCCTTAAAGAACAATAAATTTGGCTGCTTTCTGAAAATACCTATGGAACATTAAGAAATGCCTGCGTATTATACAAAACACGAACTAACTTGAAATATACACAATACTTGTTTAGTATATTTGAAGACCTGAATTGCAAAACATCCCAAGTCCACCGGAGTATTCTTTTCAGGAGGAACAAAAAACAGTCCAAGGTCATGGTATGTTATTCTATTCTGCTGAAATCATTTTGTATTAAGAAAAGGTTGTTGAGTTGGGTTTAGGATGTAATATTTATGCAAGTGGAAAGCTCTTGAAACATACCGGGGAACAGGAAAAATGCAAATACGAAGAAAAGTGGACTCGAGATGTTTTGTAATTCAGGTCCTTCATTTCATTGAAAACCATTAAACCTTGAAAATGGAGTAACAAATACCTTCTAACACACCCGATTTCTCACTACAAAAAAACAAAAAGACGAATAATTGTGCAGACGTACATAGCGTTGCTATAGGGTGGGGACAGCTTTATTTCACTTGCGCGTTGGAAAGCCGGAAGAGAGGTATTGTTTTTTATATATAGAAACTAGAAAGCAGACGACACCTTCTCCTGCACTGCGCATTACACTCTTTCACCGGCCAGAATAGCCTGCCGCGTCTAGGTTGTCATAGCAACCAAAAAGCTCATCGCCCGTCAACTGAAAGAAATTCACTTCTCTGCTTAACGCAAAGTAAGTTAAACTGTCCCCGCCATAGTAAGCACATATAGCTGCATTTTTTGAAGGTTCATAAAAGTAGCATCGTCAACTTCCAGCATCACAATATTTACTTCTTGCAGGACACAAAAATGGTTTTAAAAAACTGTTGTTTTTTTTCTGAAGGGATTTTATTATATCTATTTCATTTTTTCTCAAATAAAAATTTTCTTTATTCGAAACAATAAGAGAAGTGCACCTTCAGTAACTTCACTTGGCGAGCTGCTACTGGTTCAAGTTAGAAACATTTAATTATTATTATCAAGGCGAAAGTGTAGTAGTTTCCTATCCACGAATGTTATTTAATGGTTTTACCAATTGCCCATTAACATATAAACATTGAATTTATATTAATGTTTAGTGTGGCGTATCGAATACGATTAAACATTATAGCCTCATAAAATAATTAATAAAGTATTTGGTTATTTACTATTACTATTAAATTGCCAGACGACAGAGTAGAGTAATTTGTCATAATGTAAAGTTGGAAAGGGTAAAGGGATGGGAGGAGAGAGAAATGAAGATAAGGAATGGGGCAGGGGCGCTAGAATACATGGGCCTAAGGTTCCTAGACTCATAAATACAACCCTGTTGCCACCACTGCTATTTAACTTTGTGTTATAATACGTCATTCTAAAAATAAAAGAAGACAAAAAAGGAGTAACATTGAATGGTTTAAAACAACTGTTCGTATACGCGGATGATGTAGATTTATTAGGGAACGATGCACATGTACTACAAAGTAGCACCGATGTCTTAGTAGAAACTTACGATGACGTAGGTCTATAGGTGAACGTAGAGAAAACAAAATAGTTTATAAAAAACGGAAACACAGAGGATGAAGGAAATAGATACGTAACAATTAAGAATAAGATCATAGAGAAAGTAGATAAGTTTAAATATTTGCGAACATATGTAAGTAGCACGATAAAGATAATAGTTCTCATCAAATATATTATAAAGTTTCATCATCAAATTATTTGAGTAAATTTTTCGCTTAATAATTGATTTCCTAGATCATTTCATTCATCGTAAATTATTTCGATAATCATAAATTATTTCATTAAACGTAAACTATTTAACTCATCATAAATTATTCCTCATAAATGATTTCATATAAAAATTATTTAATAACAATTCGTTTCATTAATTTCATAATAATTTATTTTACTTTCATTATTAACAATTCTTTCATTTTCGTTGATTTCATTAATCATTAAGTTAGATAATTTCATGGGGTTCGTTTTCGTCATATCTTCTGCCCAGACATTAGTTTTTCTTCGGTTCGACGTCGTAACTCAAAAACATTTACGAAGGTCAACCTTACGTTTATAAATGAGATTAGACGCTTGCACCCAGTGGTTCTCAGCCTTTTGAAAATTTCTTTCTTCCAAACTTTTTACACATTTCTTCTGCCAAACCTTCGTAATTGGTATTTCCTTTTCGTTGTCTTTTTTCAAATGGTTCTTCTTCTTTCTTTTCCTTTGCAGTCGTTCCTTCCGGCTTCTTGGACATTTCTGCCTTATCTTGATGTTTCATTTTAACATTACTATCTTTGATGATTTCAGGAAATAGTTTTAGATAGTGTTCTAGATTCTTCATTACCTAACTTTTCATTGGATGGAGATAGACTTTTTTACTGGTGGCTTCTTTGCTTATCAATTTGATATCACCATTTTCCTCAATTTAGTGCCTATGGTGTTCATTTCCAATAATTCATTTCTTCCATAGGAGACTCTTGTATCCTGATTCTTAAAGAAACATAATTGTCGACAATCATTTTGATTCTGGTAATAGTTACTTCCATCTTCTACTTTGTTAGGAACACTATTACAAACTGGATTCAAAACAACGCTAGTAGGCGAAGAAACATAAATATTTTGGCCATTTGCTTTATTGCTACTCAACGAAGGGCTGACAACATTCTCTCCTTCTTTCTTTCAGCGGTCAGTTTGGCTTCACACTTCTTCTCCATCTACAAGCTACTCTCATCGCTATCGCCTGTTCTTTCTTGACTCTGAAGAACTTTTGAGGTAATACGATTCTTCTGGACATTTCTTCTAGTTCCGAACCATTTCTTTTACTTTCTAGAATAGGTTGTTTTAGTTCCATTGTAAGTTAGTATGGATTATTTGACTTTGAAAGAGGATCCTCTAACATTCCATTATTTCATACTACAATGCCTCCTTTACTTAGTAATGGATCGTGTTGGCTTACAGAATAAGTACATATTTCTTTCCTTGTTCTATCAGAATATGATTCATCAATAATTTCAGTATCAACTTCAGTTTCTTGCTGTTTACACTTATCTTGTAATCTCCTTCTAAATTCTTCACCGCTTTGCTTAATTGCGCTATCCTATTGTATCGATGATCTGATAACTCATCTTTCACGTATTTAGGAACTGTATGGAAAATTAAAGAAGATATTCTTTGCTCTGTTAATATATCATCAATAATTCTCAGCTCTTTCAGCATACATTGTGTGTGTTTAAAATAGTTTTTGATCTAATAACATTTAATAGTTGTGCTTTCATACTCTTTTCAGTTGGTTTCTGTTGCTTTACACTTCGACTGGGTGGCACAATTTCCAGGTGTACCATTATCTGTTTTACTAGACGCACTTCTTACAGTTTCGATTGTATTGACTCCACCCATGTAATTCTTTTTCTCCATGAGCAATTTGGTATATTGCATAGTTACAGATTGCTCATTCAGCTGTTCACTGATTTAAGACCTTGATGTTAAGAATTGTTTTCTTTAGTTGTCGAAGTATCTTGATGTCTGCTCTCCAGAATTTCTTGACTTTTCTTTTCAACCGAGGCAATATGGGTTTCTACGATTTTGATGGAATTACCTTGTTTTTCATATTTGGTTTTGATATCTGTGATATCTTTGGTTAATGTTTGGTATTCGCTCTTTATGGTATCATCATGATATTGTTTTAAAAATGTTACACATGTCCCATAAAATTGGTTTTCTGTTTACTTTGCCTCTAGTTTTTCTTCGTCTTCTTCGCTTTCGTTTTGGAAATCTATCAATGGCCTTTTCCAAAATTCTTGCACAACTTCCATAATGCTTTGTCCAGATCTTCCTTTTAAAGTATTTATTTCTGATTGGTATTTCGCTGTTGGTATTTCCAAATTTTGTTGGATTCATTCTCGTCTCTATCAGCCATATCGGGGATAGAATGTTTCTGCTCCATTTATATTCTGAATATCGAGTCATCTCGCTAGATCGCCATTTGTAATGGAAATGTTGATGGTCGTACTAATCGTCCTTGGTTCTTGCCCTGCGTTGCAACACCACTTGTAAAGGAAATGCAGTTTCTTCATAGTAAACGTCCTCTGATAAACTTCCCAATTGAGCTTAAAATAAACTGTTAAGTCTCCGGTTAGCATGAATGTCTTCCATTCCATTACGCAGTTAATGAATTACTCGAATGCCAAGTACTTGTAAATTATGCCAATGTACCCCTAGATAATTCAAGGGCTTATCTGCTGCCATCTCTTGCTAGATTTTACAACTTCTTGTAGCATTGGCTCCATCTTCTCCGTTATCTCAAATACTCGTCTAGCTTGAAATGTCCTAAAAAATCTGAACTCTCAGAAAGCGATTTGTTCGACCTACTAAAAGGTGTAGACTTGAATTGAGTACAATGTTTAGGATTATACTTCAAATGCTGTCCTTCAACCATTGCATATTTTGAATACTACGTCAATTCTGGAAATCTCTTTCACAATATTTTTACTGTTGTCAAGAACTTGTGGCTTCCGCAACTGAGCTTCACGTTAATACACATGACCCTCTACAACCAATAAGTGCTCCCTGTTGATGAAAGACAACTCCATCAAGAGTAACCGATTGTTTCACAACATGATCAAGAAACATACTTCTTTCCACAGTCGTTGTGTTAGTTCCTCTTGACTATTCTACACAGCTTATTTTCTTCTTACAAATTCAGCCACAGCCATAAGCCATAGGTAGCTGTCACCATAGCCACCTTCTTCCATTTTATTCCTCTGCGTTCTTCTGCTTCTGCTACTTCTTCCTCCTGGGTTACTTCCCCTTCTTCCTCGTCTTTCTTTTCGGTTACTTCCTCGTCTTTCTTTTCGGTTACTTTCTCCTCTTCCATCCTGTTAAGGTTTAACTCTAACCTTTCTTGCTCAGTTATTCTTCCGCTCTTAAGTAGGTGGTAATATAATTCTGTGTTCAAGTATCTTAAGTCACTTTTCAGGCTCTGTAACTCTTCCCTCTTCAGTTTCTCTGTCTCCAGATTATCTAATGCTCGAGGAGTAGGACGAGTCATTTTCGGGGGATGCTGTTGAGGGGACCTTCTCGTCAGGTCAACGGACTGAATTTCTGACTCGAGCTGCTGGATTGTGTTCTCCATAATACGATGGGAAAACTCCCTCACGCCAATATTGTTCTTCAACACAGCTATGTCCTGCCTCAACTTTTTTTCGTAGGCATCAGGTTCCCGACTGCCTTGGCTGGTGGAAGGCAACGAGCCGTCATTGTTAATATCCTTGTTCATAGAGTCCCCTGGAGCAGCCCCCCGCCGGAGATCCGAATGGGGGGCTATTTTACCTCCGGATGATTTTACCCCAGAAGACTCCATGACCCTCGTCGCCGGGACCTCCACTCAGCGATCACAGTTAAAGGGTTTTATAAGGGACCGGCGACGGACCTCCTTCCCTTTAACTCACACTGGTCTCTTAGGTCTTTAGGAAAGATTTAAGTAAATAGAATAAACAAGAAATTTAAGAAAGAAATAGAAAGAAAATAGATTTTAAAATTTATTTTTTAACAATGCATCTGGTAAGGTCTTTGGCGGGTCACCAGGATGCATAAATTCTCAAAGGATAGAAGCAGTCTTATGCCCAAAGAGTTAAGCCTGCAGAAATTCACACGTTGCAGAGGGAGACTCGTTCATATTTGCCCTGAGACTATACTTGGAAGAATAGTAGTAACTGGCTGCTGATGGAGAAGATTAAAAAGAAACTCAGTTGGATGCTGATGAGGCGTAATGAGGATGGAGTGAAGAGAGATGAGAGAAGAAGACAATAAAGAATAATTAGGACATTGTCTTTAGAGATAAAAGCTAAGAAATGCAGATAAATCCCCCTCCCATGTGAAAGGCATGCTGATTCTTTTGTTGTATAGTGACGGAGTAGTACATAATGAATTTCTGTCTCTGGGTCGAACTGTGACTAAAGATTTTTACAGGAATAATTAACAGGGATGTTGTTCGTTGAAGCGTTCACCTCTGGACAGTTTCCATCAATAATGCTCCATGTAATGTTCCAACACAGGTCTTAGACTTCTTAGCAGATATAAATTTTCCTTTGATCTCTCACGGATAGCATAAGGTGAGTGAATTTAATATTTAAAATGTCATTGATTTTAAATCTTATTTTCCAAAGTTTAGTTTCTGTGTGAATGTATTTCATGTTCACACTTTGCTGGTTGAAATACCACAAAAATTATAGAATTGTAAAGTGAATTCTTGCTAGAATATGCCGTAGTTCTTTTTAGTTCTTGTAACTATTCGGCACAATTGGGTGTAAATAGAGTAAGCACTGTCTCACTTGATTTCCTATATGGACTTAAGTCCTTCTTACAGTATTATCTTCAAATCTGACCTTAAGAAAATTAATAGGAAAAACTATTTTGGGTAACATTACTACTGCTACTTTTTACGATTTGAATATGTTCAATATTTCTGTTGAACGAGATCAAAGAAGTAATTCAGATTTTATGAGAAGAAAATGCATCTCTTAGTTTTCTTCAACTTCCTTCTTAAATACATTCTTTATGAAGATTATGCCCGATTGAACAATGAACATCTCTGATTTCTTATCAAATATTTCAGAGATCTGAAGTCTAATCTTTTCTGTGATTTGCAAATCTCTCTTTGGATTTCTGGAGAAAGAAGTGATTTTCCAATCAGTTATATTTTATCATCCCGTCACTCGAGTTTCCTGTGTTTACCAGTTCTTTTTTTTTTTTAATAGATACCTCAACGCTATATAAATCGACAAGAGTAGTACAGATAGCTATGGACAACAAGATTTATCGTATAACTGACTTCTCTTATGTCAGAAATTAATATATTGAAACATCATATAAATCGTCAACTCCATGGAACTCATAATCATACTATTTTACTTTAATTTCTGTTTCCTATAATCCTATAACCCAAACACTGAACACTTCATTCATGCTTCATTGTAGAATTCCATTCCCACTGTAAGGAACATGGCAACGAATATATAAAAACCGTCACCTCCATGGAAATTACTCTATATTTTGTAAATGGAATAAATAAATAATACAGTACTGATCTCTGAGCACCTTCAAAATGTACCCAAAATTCATCCAAGATTCCTCCAAAGTAACATCTTTACAATTTAAAGTAGTTGATTCTTTTACTATCCAAAAAGCCCTGTTTCTGGAGAGTGACCCATACAGCTTCATACATTCTATTTGTTTATGCTGTATGAACAATATAGATCTGAGTGTCCAGTGTCAGAAGGGTTTTAATGAACAAACCAGGGACTAATGGATAATGTCCGAGGAACAAATCTGAATATGCGAATGGATAATTGCAAGATAGATAATTTGAGCGATTTTAGAAGATAATTTAGTTTCAGCTATCGATGGAAAGAGATTGCAACTTGAAAACTAACTATTCACCACTGTTTACGACGAACGATTCACATTCTCTTTGAACTTCGTTTCAGTTCACGAAATGTTCCTGTAGTCCATCATATAGAAAGGGTATAGAGTACCTTTCTCCGTAATATACATAAGAGACGTTAGTACCTATTTCTACTGCATACCAACTAATATGAATCTCTTAAAGTTTCGCCACTACATTTTAAGCATGTAAGAAAATGGTTCTTTATGTAACAGTTCTGGAAGAATGTTTGTATTGTACTCTTAATACCATATCGTATTTTCTGATTTTGATGCGTAGAACTAGTAAATAATAGCTTTAACCATCGAAATATATATAGCGCAGGGGCGCTATATATTTAATATATATTTAATTTAGAATTATCTAGCTGAAAAATAGAGAAAATATTGGTCACGATTATTGGCGGGAAATCGAACCTGTTAGATGTTCTACAAATTTAGGCTCTATTCCGGATTATGGTAGGCACGATTCTTTTAATGAATATTTTCATCAGTTAATATCTTTATTTTTTTAGAAGTTATAATTTCTGATTTTGCAGGTAAGTTACCGTTATTTTAGATTACGTTATGCTATTACTAGGACTCGAAACATGTCATACTTTTCCTGAAGGCTTTATAAAATCTTGAATGTACCAAAAACTTAATTTACTCCAAACTGAAGCAAGAAACTTGAGTTTCATTTTGCATCATCTTTTTTTAAATTTTTTTTGTCGTTTTGGGGTTTATTGGTAATTAATTATTTTTTTTTGTCGTTTTGGGGTTTATTGGTAATTTATTTTTTAGGACACTTTTTGATCATTTTCTAAAAAAAAATACTCTTATTTTCAACATTTTCGCCTTTTGTGTAATTGCTTACGTGTTTCACACAAGTAACACGTAAAAACCAAAGAAAGAAAGAACGCTTAGAATTGATAATAACTCAGGTTGGAGCAAAGAGATACCATAGCAGGCGTCAGTTTATGTCACTGAAGAGGTGAAGGAAGAAATTGTAAATTACTCTTTCCTTTGTTCTGGAATGTCACTTGTTCTTTTCCCTACTCCATAAATATCTAGAAACAATTGAGGAACGGGCCGCGAAGAAGTCGATGGAAATACACAAAACAGAACTCTTGCAAGGAATGGAAATCATAAAAAACAAAATTATTTTCTTTCCTCCACTCTCGGTAGTGAAAGAAAACATTCTTTTTCCCTTGTCTTACAAAAGCCATATTTCCAAATTCCCTTCCAGCCTAAAAGTATGTAAGTTTTCTTGCAACCAGCCCGATCCCCGTAGTATACACCAATTAAACAATTTTCACTAGTTCGCAAGAGATGTATTTTATTCTAAACCAAAGTAGACCATATGCAGGGATTCCGTCATGGTTTTTGTTTGGTGGGGTGTAATGTCAAAATTTGGAGGGTGAAAGTGAAATTTTTGCACGGTTTCTACAGATTTTTTACTATAGAAAATTTAAACTTGGGGGGGGGGGTGCTCGAGAATTTGGGAGGGGGCTGGCAGAATCACCTACCATTGGGAACTGGATCAGGGCTGTGGTCGAAGGTATGTGATAAAATTTATAAAAAAGTGATAGATGACATGCACATTATTACGGATAAATTTTTAAATTCCTATACAGGACAATTGCCATTATGAATAGCGAGATCAAAATATTTAATTACAGAAAAGTCAAATAATGTTGCTTAATTTTTAAATAATTTAGATATAATCACAACAGAAAGTTAAAATTAGATAACTTATCTTTTGAGATCCTCAGCACGGCATCCCAGAAATGTATTCCAGTAGATATCAAGGTTGCATGGAAACCACAAGGTTAAATTTAAACAATGGAAATAGACTACTATCAACAAACATACATACATAATACAAACATAATTTTGTTGTTAATTGTTGGATCCGTATAGACGTGTTTTAGTTTGGCTCCGCGAATTTATTAGTTTTTAATAGTATAATTGTGATTTATTGGTGTATGTGTTTCCATTCTTGACTTTCTACATGCCCTGAGGTGTTTGGTGATACTTCATAGTTCAGAGACGCTGGTAGACGAAAGAAATTTGTTTGGTGTCATGTTGACTCCGTTCCATCTTTCAAAGCGTTTCTATGTATTGCGAGTTGTTTTCTTCTGGTGTGGTGTCTTGCCCTACATGAGCGATCTGTTAATCGACATGGATTCGCTCGTATTGGATGCGAGTTTATTCACTTCATGTTTTGTGTCATGTTGAAGAAAGGAAATTTCAGTTATTGTTAGTTAAAGATTTTGAATTCTTCAACAATAGCAATATCTACCAAGTTTAAACATAAATTATTTTAACAATGAAATAACAATGAATAATCAAGTCCATCATCATCACTTCTGCTGGAGTCAGTTTTAATTCCAGGGATTATTTCTGCTCAAAATGTAATAAATATTTTCTCAGTTCTAGAGGACTAATGATACACAACGGTAAATGTCATAATGACACTACCAAGGAAAAGAGAGCATCTGTGCCTAGCGCTAAATATTGTTCAGCCAATCAAATTTCCTTTGCTCATGACTTGATTTCAGGTAGCAGTATTCCAGGTCAAAGTTCTAAACTTATTGATAGTTTGGGAAGGCTAAAGTCGTCAGTGCGCATTCTGCGAAGAGTTCCTCGAGGAGCAAGAAATGCTATGGCTGAGTCTCTTATTGAAATCCTTCAGAAGATTGTAACATCTAATAATATGGAACACTGGATCGAACTTTTATTCTTTCCATATATCACTCTCAACATGCCTTCAAAATCCGCAAAAATCTCTAATCTCACTACATGTTTGAAACAGAGAATTCAATTTTGGTCCAGTAGTTCTCATGATGATATAACTAATCCAATGACTGTCATGCCCAATAAATACAAACATAATAAAACTGTTAACAAATCATCCAACGATGTCTTGATAAAGCAAATTGAGAACAAACTGTCTGATGGCGACATACATGGTGATGTCAGACTTCTAATTTCTGAAGACAGCTTCGCTCCATCAGACCCCACCATTTTCAGGGCCTTAAAAGAAAAACATCCTCCGCACCCTTATGCATTTGCTCCTCCTAACTTAATAGATCGTAATATTGATGTCAATAAAGTTACGTCCAATGAGTTACTTAAGGCGCTTAAATCATTCCCTACTGGTTCAGCTGGAGGGATAGACAGCATGCGTCCTTCAATACTAAAATATTTAATACTTTATAATATTCAAGACTCTAAAGATCGCCTTACCAAGGTTATTTGTGATTTTCTTTCTATGATGTTATCAGGAGAAGTGCCCATAGCAATAAGGCCATTTTTATTCGGGGCTTCTCTTACAGCACTGAAAAAGAAATGTGGAGGCATTAGACCAATCGCTATAGGGAACACATGGAGAAGACTTTCTTCTAAAATTATATGCGGAAGAATTAAAAATCAGCTAATTCAGCACCTTTCTCCACACCAACTTGGAGTAGGCATTCAGCATGGAGCAGAAGCTGCTGCACATACTGCACGCATATATTATTCATACCCTCACCAGAAGCCTAAAGCCTTCCTTAAGATTGACTTCAAAAATGCTTTTAATGAATTAGACAGGCA
>JAGDQP010044372.1:2142-15927 GCA_022664845.1 Lepisma saccharinum
TTGCGGTTAATCAATGCAGTGTAAAGCAATTTCAACAACATTTCATAATTTGATCACGTTGTTTTCTTTCCTTGACGTTTTTGTTGCTAAATATCCTCTCTTTCGCCAGTATAAGCCTCTCGTTAGACAACCACTTCTTCAAGAACACATTAATGCATTCATACTTAATGAACCTCATCTTACCTAGAAACAAAATTCTAAAATAACAAGTGACTCCCTCTTACGTTTTGACAGTACCATACCAGAACTCCGCCCAAATGGTGGCGTAGCTATAAGTTTTCCTCAACACATAGCGCACGGACAACATCAAACCAACGTTCCTAACTTCCCAGAACATCTTATCACTGCCATCTACTACAGAAGTATCTACATCACCTTAACAGCCATATGCATAAGGTCAGGGTACAATATCCCGACAACTTTTGTCATATGGCCGATGTTAATATATTTGCAGTCGCACTACAAGGGAAAATACATATTTTCGCAATTTTGTAGAACTGTATACAACCAGTACCATTCATCATATTCCCAAGTCAAGTTGATCAATTTCCAATACTACTCCCAATTTTGCCATCGCTTCCACATCATTGGCCGCTAGCAGTCTTATAGAGGTTTTACACCCTATTGATCTACGTAATTCGTCTGTTTAAGACTGTTTTTGTCCACTAGAGGATGTTAAAGGTTTGGATCAAGAGAAAGACAGCCCGGGCAGCCGCTGCATCGGTTCCCGGAATTGCTGTTCGAACAGGCATTTATTACTCAAATTATATACTTGAACATACCTGACAGTACTGAAAAACATTGCAATACTACTCGACCGTGTAAAACATAGTTCGGCAGATGTATGCCAGTATTTATCTTCACAAATGTGAGAATTTTATACAAAGTCAATTAAACAGTAGGGATAATCGTATCAAGGGTTACAAGGACAAAATACACATCAGGGCAGCCTTATAAAGCACACTCCATGTTCACGATGTCAAATGTCAATTCAATTACACTCTTGAAATTACAGACAGTTACGGGTACCGTATACTGAATATACGACATTTGTCATCGCGCACATGGAATTTGCTTTCGAATATGAAGCTTGCCCTGATATGTCTTTTGACCTGTGGGCCTATAACAAAGAAAAAATATATAAATATCATTGTTATCCTAATTTTACCCATTGTAGCCCATTCCTCCACCCATTCCCCTGACATGAACACAATAAGTACCAAAGCACACACTACATAGAACCCCAACACCAAACACACACACACGCAAACATATATTTTTAATATCCACAGATGATCATCATTTCATCTCCTCTTGTGCTGTGAGTTGCGCCTGCGCGCAATGACCAAGGATGTGACAGGATGTACTTGCATTGACGAAGGTCCCTGGGCCCAGAGGAAAGGGGGCGCAAGCATTGGATAGCGCCTAGTTCTTAACAGCAGATTTTGGATGGTCTAGCTCGTTGCGACTGGGAAGTGTGCCATTGGGGAGCTCTTCGGACATTTGGTCTCGCCAACACTCTGGGGGAGTGGGTGTCCCAAGTATCCATAAGTCGGGAGGGCAAGTGATTTCGACGCCAAGTCATTGGACTTCGCCTCGATTTCCAGCGTGCTGACAGGGGTGATGAGGGTAGTACCCGGAAGCCCCGTTGGCTCCTCAGAATGAAAACGGAGAAGTGTGGGTATTTACGGCCTTAATTCACCATGGCTCCACCTCATCCTAAAAATCAGTCGCCTTCGCCAAAAGAAAAGCAGAGAAAGAAGAGACAGAATGGAGAAAAAGTCGCCGACGCAAGTAAGAAGGCGCATACAGCTAATGAATCCACCAGTGACAAGGAAGAGAGACTAGAAGTAGAGGAACAGACAAGTATCGTACCAACTATCACACGATATCTTGTAATTAAAGTAAAGAACGAAACAGACAATCCAGGTGGTTTGAAGAAGATATCCCCTTTCATAATTCAAAGACAACTTACTTATGTTGCAGGCGAGATACACAATGTTAAAAAGCTTCAGAATGGCACTTTATTAGTGGAGACATCTACTGACAAAAAGACAAATAATCTCCTGAATATCACATCAATTGGCACTCTTGAAGTTGTAGTTAAGCCACACCGCCAACTGAATTTTACACAGGGCGTAATAACTTGTTGGGACCTTCAAGATATTCCTGAAGAGGAGATTAAAAGATAACTCGTCAGTCAAGGCGTAGTGAATGTTAAACGCATAAACAGCAGAAAGACTGGCCAATTACAACCCACAGGATCATTAATTTTGACATTTGCCATGCCTCAGCTTCCTAAGGACGTGAAGGCAGCTTTCCATCTCTTGTCTGTCTGTCCTTATATACCAAGTCCACTCCGCTGTTTTAAATGTCAACATTATGGACACACCAGCACGTCATGTAACGTGACCTCTGCTGTATGTGCAATTTACGGAACCAGTGACCATGGTGCGGATCCTTGTAAGTCACTGAAACCTCAGTGTGTTAATTGCAAGGGTGATCACACGGCTTGGTCGGGTGACTGTCCTATTTTTCAGGAGGAGAAACGATTTCGAGAGCTGATGGTATTAGAGAAAATATCCGCTGATGATGCTAAACGTCTATTAAGAGAGTCTCTGCGCATCCTTCCCTCTGGTGCGTTTTCACATGTTGTAGCCAGGATACCAGTTAAAACTGTCTCGGTTGGTACCCAAACAGTTAATGTATCAACTCAAACCGAGTCTCATGTGCATGTAGACCGTCCGAAGCCTCCCAAAGGATCAGAGGCTTCTCGCAATATGCCGACACAGAGTCAGGGACAAAACCACCTGTGCAGAGCTCTAGAACTCCACGGGTTAAGACTACTTTTACTCCCTATAAAGTCTCCAAATTAGCTTGAACTTCGCCTCTCGCTACAAGCATTAAGACGACGAACGTTTTGGCTGCTCAATTAGCTCAGGATGGGTTTGCACATACTATCGATCAACCAAGTTCATCTTTTGCTTCCGACATGGTTGAGGACCACCTGATGGATATTGATTTTAATCTCGTGGGAAGGAAAGGGAAACAGAGATATAAACTTAAATGGTAATATTTTTACTTGCTTTTGCAGAGTTTTATGATGTCCTTTTATTTTATATGATTATGCTCCTTAGCTGTTAAGTTTTATGGTGTATTTTTGTTTTATCTTGTGAGGACCCATTTACAGGCTTCCTCGTTATACTGGCCTTTTACACCAGTAGGCTGAGTGTAAAGACCTTTTACATCTTCATCTTTTATATATTCTTTTTATTATTTTAATAAACAGCCAAGTTTTGACATGACCAAGATAAGGGTCTTCCCCGTATCTGGACGGGCGTAAGCCATAGTGCTGTTACCGCCCATGAAATTCATTTTATCTTAATGTTTTTAATGTGCTGCGCTCACACGAACGTAAAATTGAACCAAGGGTACAAACATATATGTGGCGTATCGTATTTATTTCTGGAAGAGAAGTCTTCCAATGAAATTAACATTGTTTTGTACTGATACGGGCAAGTGTAAGATCTTCTGCTTTACTGCTACTACTATCTTTAAGATCTTCCACTAAACTTTCGAAATATGAATTCTTAAACGTCGTATAGCTTGGTTTCTGAGTCTTTTGTAAATCTCAAAAGAATCCTGACAAAGTTCGGACTTAGCATTTACTTCTTTCCTGTAATTTTTGTAGGTTTTATCCATTTCTAGTGTTAGTTCTTGTATATAATCTGTCATCCAGGGGCTTTACTTATGTTTCTCTGTTTTAGCTTTTTGTGGAGCATGTTTTTCATATAAATACAATATCTGTGAATATAGAATATCTACATTTTCATTCAACACCCTATTATATTGATATATTTCCAGATCCCAGGGTATGAGAGTAGCATCTATCTGCCGAGCTATTTGTTAACATTCGAGTTGGTTTGCCGTCTTGGTCAGCACTGTCAGATTCAAATATATAATTTGAGTTAACAATACATGTTTGAACGGAAACTTCGGGAACTGAAGTAGCGGCTGACCAGGCTGGCTTTCTCTTGATGCAAGCCTTTAACGTCCTCTAGCGGACAAACACAACCTTACACTGTCAAATTACTTTGCAGGAGTTATCAATATTTGGCTAGGAATATATATATATACGATGACTTGGCAAAAATAATCCTGTTTGAACCTAAACACTTCCCTTGTAAGTATTGAAAGCACTTTAATTCATTATCCGGTAAATACAGCAAAATATCCTACCCACTAATCTAAGAATAACATGCTTTTCATTTTGACGAAGACAAAGCTAATGCATTCGGTAACTACTTACAAAACACTTTTACATAACAAATCCCACTCATTCCATTTTCAGCGCCGTCCTTATGAAAATCTTAAGTTACCATCACCCCACACACAACCTAACGTAGATAAAAATCTTTCAGACCACCCACTTAATTCACCCATTCCCCCCGATGAAATAATCCAAGCCATCGCCCACACACATATGGACCAAATGACCTACCGATAACTCAAGAAAATTACTATCAGTTTCATACATCTGTTAGCTACAATATTCACATTTTGATTTGATTTATTTGATGATAAAGTTAAGAATATGTAGCCTTCTCTTCCACATTACCAGTAACATGATTAAGCATTTAACATTATACATCAATACACTTATAACTAGGATAAAAGTAAACATTAGAAAATCTTATTCCACTCAAAAACGCATGGACACACATACATACATGAATACTTAATCTAGGTTCGAAACATATTATATACTGCCGTCATATACCACAACAACAAACAAATATTCGTTCATTTCTGTAAGTTATAAACTAACTCACTTATTCACACAATTGTGCACACAATATCGTGTGCGGCAATCTGATCGAACTCAACAAGAAATATGGAGAACAGCTGCTATTTTTGTCTTTCTCTCTCTAATAAATGGGAAGATTATAAATATTTGGATTTCATTTCTGCTACTAATATGTTACTGCATTTTCTTTTAAATATTACGCTTTTAGATAGTCCCACAGTCGTGTTCCCGTTGCAACAAAAGCCTTGCTGTACTGGCATGTTCTGTGTCTCGGTATAATTAAGAGATTATCAAATCGTCTGCTTTCGTGTGTATCACAGTGGTGTTGAAAGAGATCTGATAGATATTGAGGACTAGTTTTCATTACTGCTTTATGAACTCGATAGGCAATGTGAAGCACTCTTCTTCTTTTCAAGTATAGCCAGTTCAATTTTAGTCTGTGTGGTGTTACATGTTCATATTTCCTGGCCCCGACAACGTACCGTATACAAGAATTTTGTGCGCGCTGTAGTCGATCTGATAAATCAGTTGGCATGTCATTGTAAAGAACGTCTCCGTAGTCGCTAATGGGCATAATTAAAGTTTCAACAAGTAATTTTCTAATATTTTCAGGTGTGTAAATGTGGATGCGTTTCAGGGCGTGCAATATGAAGTAAACTTTTTTTTACATATTTCTTTAACGTGAGAAGGCCAGGACAATGTCTCGTCCATTCTAATTCCTAAGTTCTTAACATATTCGCTAACGGTTAGAGTCTTATCTTCTAATTTTAATTTAGGTGTATCTGTGTGTGATAATTTCGTCTTGTTGAAGATTATTGACTGAATTTTCCCTGGATTTAGATGTAGGCCATGCTGGGGACACCATTTGGCTACTGCTGCTAGATCATTATTCATTTTATGTATTAGCTCATCTGTGTCGTTCCGATCACCCTGTATATAGATATGTAAGTCTTCAGCAAATAAATGAAACTGACAGTGTGATATAATTTTACTGTCATTTACATGTAAAGAATATAAAATGGGACCTAGAATTGATCTTTGAGGAACACCACACTTTACATCTACCCAGCTCGAAATTTCATTTAGCACTGTTACCGCCTGCTTTCTACCGTACATATATGATTTAAACCACTCACATGTGATTGAAGATAAATTGTACTGCTGCAGTTTGGAATTAAGTATATCTAAATCCACAGAATTGAAAGCTTTACTGTAGTCTAAAAGTGTCCTCACTGTGATTTTCTTACTGTCGTTTGAAACTTGTATGTCATCGATAATCTTTGCTAAGGCAGTGATAGTACTGTGATTTCTCCGGAAGCCGGATTGAAATTTATTTAGAAGGTTATTAGTTTGAAGGTAAGTAATAAGTTGCTTGTGCACTATTCTTTCGAGAGCTTTTGATATTGCGGGGAGAATATTTATTGGTTGTAATTCCTCGGGTTCTGTAATTTTACTTTTCTTGGGAATATCGTGTACTAGCGACATTTTCCGCAGTGACGGATAGGTCCCAGTGTATATAGAGAAGTTGAAAATGTGTGTTAGTATTGGTGTCACGACATCTACTATTTTATTTATTAATATAATTAATATATTATCAATTCCAGTTGCATTGGACTTTATACTCTTAATCGCTCTTGCGACATCTTGTCTCGTCACCGTTTGGAGGAAGAATGTTTCATGTGGCGAGTTTACAAATGTAGTTGAAGCTAGTTCTTTAGTATTCCCCCCTCTTGCCTACTATTTATTGCAAGTTATGTGAAACAAATTCTTTGTTTAGCTCATCTGGTGACCACAAGTCAAGATGGAGTTGGTGTTTAACTTTTCCTAGTCCTAAAGCCTTTATACTGTTCCATAAGGATTTTGTGGATGTTTGATTCTGGAATTCTGTATGTATATATAACTTTGGCGTTTCGAATAGTTTGATTTGTTTTGTTTCTGAGAACAGGATATCTAACATAATCGGCTTCTTCTCTACTTTTTCTCCACTTGCGATAAGCAAAATGTCTTTGAAACCTAAGTGCATGAATATTATCTGTTAGCCATGGTACTGGTTTGTGTTTCATCCGCTTAGTACGCACAGGGGCATGTTTATCAAGTAAATGAAGAATAAACTCATTAAATAAACTCACTTTGTCCTCTATCGAATTTAAAAATTCAATTTGACACCACGAAATTTTCAGTGCATTATCAATGAGGGCTTCTGATTCAATTCTCTTAAAACTCTATTTCATAATATATTCATATTATTCGCTTGGATTAATTAAATGATTGACTTTATTATAAAAGTGAATAATAACAGAGAAGTGAGATCAAGAACTTTGTTACAACAACTAGGAAAAGCATTTCACTGTATTTTCCAGTGAGTATTATTTTCAGGCTGTTATGTGATCCTGTGACATAAGCATACTTGAATGGGTTTTGAAAACAATAACAAGTGACGACAATGCCAAGTGAAAGGTGCCAACCTTGTTCGCTTTAGTTAAAAATAAGGGCATAACATCTACCTACTGGTAAACATCAAAGCATTTGAAAGGTGGTAAACTGGTTGACTATAAATCTGTATAAATACTAGTCCTTTTGAAGAGATCAGCCTACTCTGCTCGCATTCTATTCCGACGCAACTCGGTACTCGACGCTACTCTAGTCAATTTGCTATTTAAATAAGCGTCGACTCTCTGTTCCTTAAACTTGAACTTTAACAGAGATAAACCATTTAATTGAGTTGATTCAGACAGTCAAAAGTTTTTTTTACAATTAATCTGTTCAGTCGAACTTCAGTATTGTTCACCTCTAAGCCTATTTGCATCACCATGCTGAACGCGTAAGTAAATCTGGCAACTTTGTGCCTTTTGATCCTTACTTGATTAATCGATTGGTCATCGCTCTGATGAGCAATCATATCAGTTTCCATTCGCAGTAATTCACTGAGAGAAATATTCTTGCTTAGGATAGCATTGGTCTCCTAGCGAAGACTTATAACTATAAATCTCATTTCAATTTATTTTGACCAGACTTGCACCTCATTAATTCAGGATATTTTGTATGGACTTGACGGCGGAAGATACAGAATAAATTATCAATATCCATCTTATTTAGATTTTGGTTTTTTATTTACATATTAATTCCAACCTTCTATTCGTAGTATATCACTAATCTTGTATTATTCGTCTTGAAACACATCAATACGTAGTAATTTATTGCAATATTACTGTACGTTTTTTAAAATTTATATTCAAACGATGTATATATTAAGTCATTGTTTGAAATACCACTGATGGAAATTTGGCTATGTGTTTCAATATTTTTGGGAGTGTTTGTTATAATCAAGTCTAGCAATGAATGTAATTGGTTCACATGGTAAGTGTATTAGGAAAGCAAAATACTTAAATTAAGCTTCCATCAACTTTATGCCAGCTTTAATATTGCGTTTAGAGTCAAGATTTGCATTAAAATCTCCAACTATGATTATTTCGTCATAGTTTGAGACATGCTTTGCAAGTTCTTCTTCGAGGTCTTCTAAAAATTTTTATTTCGGGTAGTAGATAAACAGCAACCATTATCGTTTTACTTTTAACATATACCTCAGCTACCAAAAACTCTATACGGCCTAAGTATTGACAGGGAGACAGATTATTTTGCATTTTAGTCTCTGCTTGACATACAGCCCAATGCCCGCGGCACCCGTCCCTTCCCTGTCTACCCTAAATAAAATATAAGCCGGTATATTCAGCAATGATGATGGAATCGCTGATTTCACCCATGTCTCTTAAATTCCGATAACATGAACGTTAACGTTATTAAATATGGATAAAACCTCGAGCAACGATTGGGCATTAAAATGAACTACATTGAAATTAGACTCACACTTGTTAAAATTGTGTACCAGTATTGACCTACATTCCTCAAACCTACTGTTATGGGGACGCTTTCCTCGTCTGAAGGTCGTTGAACAAGTATCTTCCTCTATCACAAAGGGGCTGTTTCTAAGAATATACAACAGCTCTTCCCAGCTCGCCGCTAGGGCGGTATTGCTGTTACTTCTATTAAACAGGGTTGCCATATATGTTAATATTTACTGCAGTTATAAACCTAAAAATTAATTTTAAAAAATCTTTATCTATATTCTTACCGTTTTCTTCGTTGCAGATTGCCACACGAACATTGTGTACGACAAGGTCGTGCTCTATATTCATTTTGCTGCTAGATGTCAATGAGTTAATTACTTTACATCTTGAGTTGTGTTGATCCATTACAATAAATGACACAAAAAAATCACCGAAGCTCTCCAAACACATTACATTCACACATGCAAAGAATATTATAGGAAATAGACTAATACTCACACTAAAATAATACATGCTTGGTATTTGGTATTATGCACCAATACACTCACAACAATAAATTCTGTAATAGCCCAGCTAAATATTGCCGGAAGCTTAATTCCGTTTGTTGCTCCAATTTATAGCATTTGTATTTTATGTCTCAAGAGCATTTAATATTTTGATCCATATTTATATGACCTATATAAATGCACAAAACGAAACGATACAATAATAATAATAAAACAATAAGAACAGAACACCGCACTTCACCGCAACTCATACGTTTTTTTCCCCCTCTTTACAGTGATGAAAGGTATGTCATAGTAGACAGATAGTGTGTTATACCATTCTTTAACACAACCACTTTTCCGTCTTGACTCCACACCTGTTTGTAAGAGAACTTTTCAGTCACTGAGCGCAAGAGGTTGAATCTTTCATTGCACAAATCTTCTCTGATAATAATGTTCGTTCCCTTCAATTTCTTCTTGCTGGAAAATACCTCCGCCCTTGTGCGGTAATTGGTGGGACGCACTATCAGGGCCCTGGTTTTCCCCGGAGATTTAGGACAAATTCGATGGCTTCTGCTCGATGGAGATTTATGTCTTTCTGTTCAATTTTCACGACTTATTTTTCTTCAAACAGTTTTATTGCTACACTGTGTTTTCCTTCGCAAACTCTTGGACTCCAAATATTCGTAGGTTCTGTCGTCTTTGATATTGCTCACATTCCACAATTTAAGCCCGCACTTTTTGAATTTCTTCATCTTGCTTTTTAAGTTCCGCCCGTAGTTCACTTATTTCCTCCGTGTTAAATTTTATGGTCTCCTTAAGTCTTTGCACCACAACGTTTGTAACTGATTCAATAATTGAATCTAAAAGTAACTTTAACACTTCAGAGGATTGCACTGCTGCTTTCACTTCTGCACACACATGTTTCACGAACTCCTCTTGGGTCCTACGCACTTTCATTCTACGTACCGTATATAACCCGCTTCTATGAAAAAAAATCTAAAATTCTTGTTTCCCAAACCTCAATAATCGCCTCACGAAGTCTTTTCTTACCGCCCATACAAATAATCATGAAGAACGGCAGGTCTTCGAGTGACGCTCATAAACGAGTCTGTTAGCGGCACTCACACAGCTATATGCGAACTATAAGTCTGATCTTTATGCTTGAACTTGCATTTAAAAGCTCTTTTGCCATACTATGGCACAGTAAAAACTCGGTCGGTAGGACCTCCTTGAGAGCTCATAGGGCGGTTCGAAACAAACTCAAAATTTCACATTTCTGATGATAGTACTGACCCCAGACCATATAGGCAACCGATATCTGCAGAATCGTAATCTATGCTTCAATTGCTTTCAAACGGTGTACCACACGTCAAAATCGGTAAAGGAGTTTTAAAGTTATGACTGTTTTAGCACAATCATATAATTTTCACAGATTATCAAAAAGTGTTTCTGTTATTCTATCTGTCTTTTTGTCTTAGCTCCAAATGGTTGGTACACAGGGCTTTTCAGGGTCAAATGCGGGCTTCAACAAGTTGAGGTAAAAAATATTATTTTTTCATAGGAGTTACCGTTTTCGAGATACGGAGTCTATAATGGTCGAAAATCGACATTTTGTTTGAAGATTGTGCATTTTTTAACAGTCTTACAAAATAAGTGATATCAGTATAAAAAAATCTTCGGGGTAAAGGGAAAGTGGCGCAAGAATTCTACTCACAAAAGAAGTGATATCCAATTTGCGAATGAGTTTCTTTGTGTCATTATGGCGGAAGGGAGGATACTAAGTCTCTTAATTTTATTACAAAGGAAACACTTCCGCATAGTGATACAAAAAAGTCACTCGCAAAAAGGATATCACTTCTTTTATGAGAAGAATTCTTGCGTCACTTTTCCTTTTACCCCGAATGGGTTTTTACACTGATTATCTACATTCAGTATATCTTTGGGAAAAAAGTTAAAAGACTTTATATTCACCCAAAATATTACAACTTTCCACCCATTGTACAGTATAAACGATCACTTTCTTAAATTCATCAACATGATCATCAACCATTATAACAGCTCATACCCCACCTGCTTAATCCTTTCCGACCTAAAAAATGCTCTCGATTGTGTTTCACACCATACTCTTCTCAACAAACGTAGAACCTTCCGCCTTCCTGTCACATACATCAGATTTATTTTACATTTCCTTACTAATAGTTTAGTATATACTAATAGCCCATATCAATATAAATGCTGCTTTCTCCCATCCAATTTCCTCCATTGTTGAGTACCTTAAGAATCTTCTTTATCACTATCTTTTTGTCGCTGACATTCTTCCCTTACCACCCAACATTGATATTTTCCAATATGGTGATAATATCGCCTTTCTTGACCTTACCCACTCTATTCAACACATACATGGCACATTCACCGAGGGCATAAGTAATTTCAATACGTGGTGCAGTAGGTGGGGACTTAGCACCAATTAACACAAAACTCAAGTCATTGTCTTCTTTCCCCTAAACGTGTAGCCCGTGTCAAACGAAATCCTAATCTGTTAAACATCAAAGTATTACATGAACCCGTCATCCCTTCGAAACAAGTAATATACTTAGGTATAATTTTGTCTATCATCTGACATGGAAACCTCACGTACAAAAAATAATATCAAATTCAACTAATCGCTTAAATCCTTTCAAACATCTCACTGGGGTCCCAAATCATCAATACATACAAAGCTTACCTCTGGCCAGTCTTGGCTTACAGATAAATTCTGTAAGAAACTTAAAATTCTTGAAAGACATGCTCTCAGAATTGCATACCGGTTAAATTTCTCAGCTGAACACTTGAATTTTCCATCTGCTACTCCACCTACAGAGTCTACGGTTAAGATACATCACACAGGTACGAAGAAATTTATCTACTTGTACACAACATTGTTCAGATTCACAAATCTCAACCCACTCGAACTACATACATCCGAACACCCCTCTCTCTCTCTTATTCGCTCTGTACTATTACACCCTATCCCCCAATCATCTTGAATAGGCATATCTATCATAGTTTCATCTACCAGACATACCTCACCACGTAGCACCAACATACATTGCACAGTATTCATCAGTGCCCTAAAGAGGTCTCATCTGTCTCAACCTCTGTTTAGTTATGCTCTATCGTAATGTTTCAGATATAGCATATGTGCAGCAGTGTACTCTGTTACCTTGTTGGAACAAACACACGAATTTCGAAATAAAGACTGTTTCGCTGTAATGCTATATGATTTCATAATTCCCCCTGTGACGCATGCTTGCATGTGTGTTCTGTACAATTAAAACGTACGTAAGAACATTTAAAGGACAATTTAGAAATATCATGTAGCTGCATGGGGTTACAACAAACTATCTTTTATTCAATACTTACCAAAATATTAATTATTCGTTTTTAACTAGTATTGTATGTTGCTAGTATAATTCTGTTTATACATTGGTCCACAACATTTTTCTTTGTGAAGGTAAGGGACGTTGAGCATATACGTCAAGTTACTCCATTGTTGACAACTTAAAATAAAGCAGAAAATATATGACAGGGTACAATTCTTATTAATTTATTACGAAGTATTATTCTCACTGCGACTGAGTGTAATAATCACAGGGATTACCTCGTGGAGTTTGTCCACACCGAGACTTGAACCCAATATGAGTTGATACCTAATAAGTTTTTATCTAGCATTGTTACTCGGTCACCAAATGAAAGGTTCAAAAATACCACAAAGGGATTAGATGTTCTTAAACGGTAACCGTTTGAATCCTAAATTTTACTTCCTTTTAGTACAATTATGCTGTACAATACAAATTAATATTAATTTAAAATTCCGTTTCACAGGGAAAATATCTACAAGAGATAATGTGTTGTACTTGTATTATATGAATTATGATCTACATCATAGGAAATCGGCAGTGCCTTAATTGTTTATATGTTACTGTGATGAAAGAGTACAGCTATATTAAGGAAAATTAACCTCAGAAATATTCAACAATGGAGTAGGAATTATAACAGTAAACTTGTCTGTATTATCATCTTTCTACAAGTATGGATGGTAAAGGTTTAAAAATTTGTTAGGTTCAAAGCCGAATGAAAGTAATTTAAAGCTTAGAAACACCCAAAACTTAAATTGGTTGTAAAAAATACAGAGAAATGAGAGTTACTTATATATGGATAAAAACAATCAAATGTTTATATTGTACTCTGTAGGTGGTAAAATGAAACATAGTTTACCATTAGCTGCTTTTAAGATGCGATTTTAATCTTAAAAGGTGCATATATGGATATTAGTTTTGTGTAGACTTAGTGACCATTTAATGGAAAACACAATACTTCCTTTATCTAAAATTGTGTTTCTTTCATACTAGTAACCTTAAGCATATTGTTAACTTGTTAATGGAGAATAAAAGCGTGACTTGGAGTCCAACAAAAATCGATTTATAATCCTTTACTTCTTTACAAAAGAGAGAATACGTACAAATGAATCAATACAATCAAAGAACAGAAGAGCAATTCAAGAAGTCAAGGACAAATGTACAAAGGAGTCTTTTATGCGCGATATATTACAATTGTAAGTGACAGTACGCGCTTACAAACTATTGAAATAGTGCTCCTGAATTCT
>JAGDQP010044373.1:0-13452 GCA_022664845.1 Lepisma saccharinum
GAAACAGTACATCAAAACACAATTAAATCAGGAAAGTATAAAGTGGTGGGTACGGTGGGTAGAGGGAAGCGTAATTCAGTTTCATGCTGACTTACTATAATATTTTAGTCGTGATTATGTATAGAGTGCTATTATAAACTACACTGACGAGCTTCTAGAGGTGATTCTTCACATCAAAAAAGAAAAGATTCCTCCGACAATTTTTCGAAATATGCATAGATTCGGAGCTCCCGTTTTACTGCTTCATATTTCTATCACACGAACAGTAGAGCTGAGGCGGCATGTTATCGTCAAAGATGGTACCGTTGAAGATTTTAAATGCATATCCAAAAATGCATATTTCAAACTTCGGCAATGGGCGCGCAAGGGATTCACCAAATGGATTCGGGGATTCCCAGTACATTCCATATACCGAACTATTTTTTTTTAAATAGTGGTTGCATAACCAGTAGCAGTAAGAATTGCATCATTTAATATAACGGTTTATTTATTTGATATCAAAGAGGTTTAATATTATTGCCCTATTATATGCTATGAATGACGATGTTATCTTTACTCACACGAGAATTCGTTTAATTCATGCTCATTTTGACATTATCTTCAGAAATATTCCGAAATCCCCTGCTTCTTTTGGAGAATCCCTTGCGTGCACGTTGCGAAATATTGAAATATGCATTTTCAAATGGAGTAGGTTTAGAGCTTTTGACAATACTATGCCGCATCAGCTTACTGTTCGTGGGATAAAAACATAAAACTCTTAAGTTAATTTCCCACGCTTTCGGTCACCTGTAGCTCTAAACCTAGGCACATTTCGAAAATTTGTTAGAGAAACTTTCGTCTTGTTTTGATGTGAGGAATAACCTCCAGAGGTTTGTCGGTGTAGTTCATAAACACTCTGTATATACAGTATACAAAGTGCACCAGACACACAGTGGATCCCCATCGAAAGCCCGTGTTCCCCTTTCAAAACGAATTTATAGATACGTGCCTCATTAAACGTAAGAAGGGGACCCGGATCTAGGGGAACGCAAAAAGGTATTTGCCCCCTATGCGCAACGGGTTGGGAGCATTTGGAGTGACTCTTTTCGATATAAATGTATTAGATTTAACAGGCGACAAAGGTACAAGAGAAATGACTGTGCCCGGCTCGGGCGCATTATTTTATAGATCCAGTAGGGTCTCATTTTCATCTCTAGTCCTATCAGTTTGCCAGAATTTTCTTCTTGTCTGTTTTCAACCATGCAATGTATCTATCTATCTATCTATCTATCTATCTATCTATCTATCTATCTATATCTATCTGTCTGTCTGTCTGTCTGTCTGCCTATCATCATCATCATCATCATCATCATATGCAGCCATTTTCTATCCACTGCTGGATGAAGGCCTCCCCTTTTCTTTCCACATATCTCGGTCTGCTGCTATCATCATCCATATAGCTCCTGAGAAACACTTGATTTCATCTACCCATCTTACATTTGGACGTCGTCTCGGTCGTTTCTTTTCTCGAGGAATCCACCGTAGTACATTTGTCGTTCTACTTCCATCTGTTCGTCTAACTATGTTACCTGCCCATTTCCATTTCAACTTCTTCGCAGTCTTGATTACATCCTCTATCTTTGTTTGTGCGCGAATCAATTCATTTGTCTTCCTGTTCCTCCTGGCTATTCCTTGCATGCATCTCTCCGTTGCTCTTTCTGTAACTCTCATTCTTTGAATCCTTTGCGCATTCAATGTCCAAGTTTCGCAGCCGTACATCATCACGAGTAAGACACATTTATCCATTTTCTATCCACCGCTGGATGAAGGTCTCCCCCTTTTCTTTCCCCCTTAATTTCCACTCGTTCTGTTGCTATCATCGTCCATGTAGTTCCTGAAAAATACTTGATTTCATCAATCCATCTTACATTTGGACGTCATATCGGTTGTTCCTTTTCTCTAGGAATCCAATATAGTACATTTTGTAGTCCACCTTCCATCAGTTCGTCTAGATATGTGACCGGCCCATCTCCACTTCATCTTCTTCGCAGTCTTGATTACATCCTCTACCCATGTTTGAGCGCGAATCCATTTATTTATCTTCCTGCCCCTCCTGGTTATTCCTAGTATGCATCTCTAAATTGCTCTTTCTGTGACTATCAATCTTTGAGTCGTTTGCGCATTCAGTGTCCAAGTTCGCAGTCATACATCATCACAGGTAAGACGCATTGACTATAAACTTTACGCTTCAGACACATTGGTAGTTTGTTTCTGAAAATAAAGTGTAGTCTTCCAAACGAACTGCACGCCATTTTGCATCTTCTATTTATTTCATCAGTCAACTTGGCATTCGATGTTTTGAGCTGGCCTAGGTAAACATACTCATCAACTATGCCTATTGTCTCTCCGTTAATCTTTCCTTCCTTATTTGCAGCATGTTTATTGTCCACTACTTTCATTTTACTTAAATTTATTTTAAGTCCTATTCTCGAACTCACATTACTCAATTCTTCCATTATGGTTTGTAGTTTTCTTGCACTTGAAGCAAAGAGGACTATATCATCAGCTAACCGTAGGCGATGAAGATATTCACCATTAATTTTAATTTCAACTTCATCCCAGTCTAAATTTTGGAACACTCTCTCCAGAACCGCAAAAATCAGTTTTGGAGAAATTGAATCCCCTTTTCAACTTTAAATTTTTCACTTTCTTGATGTAGTCTAATGACAGATGTGGCAGCCGAGTAAATTTGTATATGCACTTTCGATGCCTTGATGTTCAAGTGATTTAAGTACTGCTGCCAAGGAGACCGAATCGAAAGCTTTTTCAAAATCTATGAATCCCATACATAGTGGAAGTTCATATTCATTAGTCCTTTCCATAACTTCATTAAAAGTTTGTATGTGGTCCATTGTGTTAAATTCACTATTAAATCCTGCTTATTCCTTTCCCTAGTTAAAATCTAAGTCCCGTTCAATACGATTCAAAATAACTTTGGTGAACATTTTGAATAGAACTGACAGTAAACTACTTGATTTGTAGTTTGCACGCGTTCTTTGTCCCCTTTCTTGCACACAAAATAGTACCAGCGTTATTCCAACTTGATGGTATTTATCTCTTCCTCATATACATCGAGAATAATAATTTAGCAACTTCCTCTTTCACCTTTTCACCTCCCCATTTAAACATATCTGCTGGGAGTCCATCTTCTCCTGGCGATTTTCCGTTCTTCATCCCTCGATGTACTTTATCCTCTTCTTCTTTTATTACGTCTGGGACATCTACTCGTTTTCTTCTGGGTATTCATTTCCTAGATCTTCCTCAGAATAGTACAATTCTCTGTAGAAATTTTCATTTTTTTTTAAATTTCTTCCTTACTTCGTGCTAAGGTCCCGCCTGGTCTTTTAACTGCAAACGTTTGCTTTTTCCCTATCATGAGCTGCTGTTTGACTTTCTTCAGGCTCTTATTTTCCTCGATTATATATCTAACAAGATTTTCGTTATATATTCGTACATCCTCTCTCATTTTCTTCCTTACGGCTTTATTTAGTTCTATGTACTCCAACCTCTTTATGCAATTATCCTCTTCTTTCATTTCCCTTCTTTTCTTCATCAATAGCTTAGTTTCTTCTTAGATTTTTATCTCTTTTTCTCTTCTGGTGTCGGCTATTTCCTTCGCTGTATCTCTTATATCAGTCAATATTTTATTTCTTCTATTGATGTCTTCATCTTCTAACTCTTCCAAGGCGATGAATCTGTTGCTTAGTTCTATTTCGAATGTCTGTCTGTGTTTTCCTAGATTTTCCAGATCTAAAACTGGCGGTTTTCCTCTGATAAGCTTTCTTCTCTCAAGTCTAGTATTTAGTTGCAGCTTACATCTTACCATTCTATGATCACTCGAGACATTGAAACTGTTGAGAACAGACACGTCTTGCAGAATTTCCGTTATTCGATAGAACGTAGTCTATTTCGTTTTTGGTCCCATTTGGGCCTTTCCATGCCCACTTCCTCTGGGGCGGTTTCTTGAAAAATGAATTGGAAATGAACAGTCTGTTCGCTTCTAAAAATTCCACCAACTTCTCTCCTCTCTTGTTTCTTTTGCCAAATCCAAAGTTTCCCACTTTTGTGTCACTGCTCTGCTTGGTTCCAACTTTCGCATTAATATCTTCCAATACAATTTTGTAATGCGATTTTCTATTATCCAAAATCTTCTGTATAATTTCCATACTGTATCTCTTGTTTATCTTAAATACTACCCGTGCGATTCTATCTGAAATTCCTTCAATTACTGTGATCCCTGTCTTCAGGTCCTTAATAATTATAAAACCAACGCATGTCGGTTTTCCATTTTCTGTTCTTTGAAATAGAACGTGCGCCCTGACCAATATATATATATATATATAATGTGTGTGTGTGTATGTATTGCTTATGCCGGGATTTTCAGTTTGGGGAATAAACTTACTAACTCTATGGCTTATGAAATACGCAAGTTCATCACCGCAGTAACAAACGTTCGCTATTGGATTCTATCCTTGGCAATATCAAGCCAGTTTTCATCACGAACACCCACTTCTCGAAGATCCCTTCTAATATTGTCCTCCCAACGACGTCTCGGTCTTCCCACTGGTATTCTTCCATCCGTCCTTCCAACCAGGATAGAATATAATCTTCATTTTCCCCCCGTCCGAGCTACATGGCCTGCCCATCTTAGTCGTCACGATTTCATTATTTTTACATCTGGTGAATTATACAGTCTGTGGAGTTCTTCTTCATGCTGTCTCCTCCACTCTCCAGTCATCTCGTCGCGTTTCGGCCCGTATATATTTCTTAAAATCTTATTTTCAAATACACGTAATTTATGTTCATCTGCTAGGGTCGTACTCCAACTTTCACAACCGTAAAGTATTACCAGCAGAATAACCTTTCTGTATATTTTCAATTTCAATTTTCTTGATATTAATCGCGATGTTAGAAGTTTTTGGACTGAATAGAAACATGCGTTCCTCGATACTAAGCGACTTTTTATTTCTTCTGTGACCTCACGTTTGCTTGTTACGTATGCTCCCAAGTATTTAAATTTGTTTGCTTTCTCTATGACCTCATTCCTAATTCTTGTTTTTATTTTCTTCATTCCCTGTGTTTCGGCTTGTTATCAGGTATTTTGTTTTAACTATGTTTACCTGAAGACTTATCTGATTGCCCGCTTCTATTAAGACATCGGTATTGCTATGTAGTGCATCTATATCGTCTCCTATTAAATCTACAACATCCATGTATACGAACAGTTGATTCAAACCATTCAGTGATAGCCCCTTCTTGTTCCCTTTAATTTTTAAAATCGCATATTCTAACGCAAAGTTAAACAGTAGTGGGGACAAGGCATCGCCTTGTTTCAATCCGTTGCGAATCTTGAAATTATCTGACATATTATTACCTATCCGTTCTCTGTTTATGGGGTCGCTTAGACACATCTTCACTAGTTGAACAATTTTTTGGAATTCCAAATCATATCAAGATACTGTATAACTTTTTCCTTTTGATAGAATCATATGCTTTCTTCAAAACAATGAATAGCTGGTGAACCGTCCCATTGTATTCCCATTTCTTCTTCAAAATTTGTCTCAAGGCAAAAATCTGGCCCAAAGTGGATCTCTTTTTTTAAATCCACATTAGTGATCTCCAATTATTTCATCTACGTTTTCATTTAGGCGTGTTAAGAGAATATTACTAATACCTTCTAACAGGTTGGAAGTAACGAGATTCCGCGGTAATTATTACAGTCCGATTTATCGCCTTTTTTGTAAATCGGAACTATTATTGAGGTTTTCCATTCCTTTGGGAGCTCCTCCTTTCGCCATATAGTATTTATCAATGTATGTAGTTCCTTGATTGGTGTCGTTTCTCCCACTTTAATTAATTCGGCTGGAATATTCTCTATTTCTGGTGATTTGAAATTGCTTAAGAACTGCTATTTGGTGGGTCCTGGTAGGATTTCAGGACTCTGACCTTGGGGCACTTCTGCGGAGAGGGACAATCATGACGTCACAATATTCTCGCTAGCGAAAAGAATCCTAGAGTGAATAATTTCGTCACAATAATGTGTTGAAAGTTTAATATGTAGCGACACTTTGACGCACTAAATGTTTTCATTGCGTATTAAGAAGAAAAAAAAACACCTAACCTGACTTTTTGTAACCAATGTCTGTGAATTTCATGAAATGTTTAAAGTTCGTATTATTTTCATCATCTAAAGGGAATAAAAAAGTCTAACCACAAAACCAGAGCTTTTTTTTCGAAAGCACAACGTAAAAAGGTGCTTTAAAAAATGAAGGAGTACCGAACCCAGGACCGTTGAACCACAAGTCGAATGCCTTACCCATTTTTTACTATTTGTTTATTAAATCTTAATTAGACCACAGAATCAGAATAAATAGAAAAGAAAAGATTAAAAAAACATTAAATGAAACTAAAGGTATAACACAAATTAAACAATAATAATTCAAAATAAAATTTAAAATATAAATAAAATATAAACATCTTTAAAAATAATAATTAAAAAAAACTTGAAATAAACTAGTATCGAATCCGGGTCAACTGCATTACAACTCCAATGCCTCATCCTTTTTCCACATAGCCAACTATCAGCGAGTGCTTTCCGAGAGCTCTTTACAGCAATTTTTCAAACGCTTAGCAGACACCGCTAATTACGTAGTGTTCACACGTCATGATTGTCCTCTCCGTAGGCAATCTTACGCCCTTTTGTTCCATTCTACCAGGAGTTCTGTTTGTTTAGAAAAATGAAAAAAAAAAAAAATGCGATTTACCCTTAGCAAGTTTCGGAGAAAAATAGTAGTTAAGCCAGTAGCATCTATTTTTCATCGGTTGTAGCAGTGATAGCAATTTAGCCGAAGTAGCAGAGAAAAATAGCTGTTACGCTATTTTCCTCCACCACTATTTCGCACCTGTTTTTCAAGACCTTTCTAATAGTTGTTTTTTGATTACTTTGTGTATTGTATAGATGCGCCATCCTTTTCAGATATCAAATCCGGCATAAAGTAGATTTTCAAATTTTACAGTTTACCTTATCGCATGATCAACTTACAAAATCAAATAAGTATATCAGGTGTAAGTAGACCTGATTTTTCACAACAAGGGTAAAGGGTTAATCTAGAATACGACAACGTCTCAATTACCGGTACTAATAAGAGACTTTTTCTTATATTCATTCTGAACTCGATGATCATTTCGTAAGCCGTGCTTCTCACATCGTCAGAACTTGTGAGAGACACGTCGAAGTAAGACGGACGATCATAGCAATTTGAACATGTCAACAAAGAATTTTAAATTTAATATATATATATATATATATATATATATATATATATATATATATAACAATAGGTTTAGATATAACGGTATATTGTTACACCGTTAAAATTTGTATAACAACGTTATAACGTTTATAAGACTTTAATTGTAATTTAAACCAAATCTCCTGACGATGTGAACAGCTCGACTTACGAAACGATCGTAGAGTTAAAAATAAATCAACCACAACGAATATCCGAAAAAAAAATATTAGTAAAATGTCTGACATACGATATACAAATTTCATAACACTTTTTAACGTCTCAATTACTTTCAGGAACATTTTTCAGGATGGAAATAAAAATTACGATTTTGATGGAAATAGAATTACCTGACTGTACACGTACAAATCCATATTTGGCATTACAGTTTACCCCATGTTGATCATGTTCTAACCTATCCATGTTGAAACCTAGGTGAGTTCCAGCATCTTCTGATATATTTGATGTCTGGATCATCCATCAGGATAGGATTGCCAGTATCAAACCACTATCAATTCTTGCCATTCTTCTCTCCGTACAGCACAGTATGATGCATTCTGAAAATATTCGTTAATATAAAATGTTGAAAGCCATATGATGAATGGAACAATAGTTTACTTATGTGACGTTATCACAAACTGCTAATATTATATGTGATGCAATATTGTAACTAATGTCGAGACTTAACATGCTTCCTCCTCAAAATATATATATTGTTTTTAAATATAGGAAGTAGAAACAAAATATAGAATGAAGTAGTCAGCCAAGAAAACAACTGACAAATGGAAGCCAGTATGTTCTGAAAATAACTGCTAATTTATGGTCTAATTACGATTTGAAATGTTAAAAAAAAACATGTACCTGGACATACTTTTCTTCATTCTATCTTTGATTGTAGTTCCTATATTTCAAGAAAATATTTTGTGGTTTATCTACCTTTCTGAATAAGAGACTTTGCAAGTTCGAAAATCGTTAGGAAATTGATTTCTATTTATGGCCTTTAGGCAGCTAAGGCTCAGGCCGATATAGGGGAGGAGAAAGGCTTCGGAAAGATGTCGGCCAAGGCCTATTTTGAAGGAGCAAACCTGGCATTTGCCTGGTATGACTGAGGAAAACTCTGGAAAAACCTAAGTGAGGATCGTCGACCACTGGGATCGAACCCATGACCTTCCGAATGTTACTGCAACGCTCTAGCACTTTTTTACAGAAAACTAATCTACTATAGTAATGAAAACAGACTTCCTCAATTATAATGGTGTGAACTACAAATTCAAAACAACAAAAGAATGAATAACAAAAAACAAAATCACTAAGAATACATAAAAAGAAAACTAAATTGATACACTGACAAACTGTTTATTATATACCGCACGAATGCAGAAGACATACCTTTTATATATATTTTTTTAGGCAATCTATGGAATCTTAAATGGATTTGAACCAGATATTCATTTTGTGCGCTAACCTCTCTTTCCACTATTAATATACTGTTTACAAACTATGAGCAGTGAACCACATTAGAAATCTTCTTTTAGCGTTAGGAAAATGGGAAGTCAGGAAAATGGGAAGTCAGGAAAATCCAGGAATTTATATATATCTGGATTTCAGTTGTCTGCATTCTCGTAATACGAGCAACTATTTGAGTACATTTAATCCATATATCTCTGCCTATGACGCAGTTTTGAATTCGGTGATTCAATGTGTCATATTTTGCACAACTTACAAAAAGGGTTATTAGTAAATACCCTGCGAGTATAGTTTTTCATTGTTAGGAAAACTACGATTTATTAATTGATAATAGAGGTTGTGCAGTTCTGGTTGTACTAATAACTCAGCAATATTTTGCCATATTAACTGTCAACTGCCGATATTGTAATGTTTAAGCTCGTGAGTATTAGTAATATCTTGTTGTTGTACTAAATAGACATATATAATATTTACTGCCATATGATCGATTGGGATTTTTCCGGCTAGAGCATAAGCAATTTCTATAAACGTGTCATTCAAGTAATTCATTCTTATTTTCCATGGATAAACATTTAAGCGTAAGTCTGAAGTTATATCCTGAAGAACACTAAGTAACGTCTGTTCGACAAATGTAGGAGTTTCAGAACAAAATATATTTATAGTGCGATGAATTCTTAAAGCGTCGCCTTGTATTTTAATATGTTTAAGGTTAAGCCCTCCCTTATTCAAAGGCAACATTAAGTTGGTTCTGACAGTTAGGAGGGGATATTTGCGCCAAATAAAGTCACGAATGCACAAATTTAGTTATTTGAGTGTGTTGGGAAAGAGGAAACAAGTGCAAATAATACGTCCACCTACTTAATATGTAGCAATTAACAAATCGTACCCTCGATATCAACATATTAAAACAGGTTTGAAATTTATTTAAATGGAATACCGTATTACCTATGAGGATAGTGTTTTCACCTATGCTATTTTTTATTTGAGGGAATTTGTTGGTGAGTGGGCCTTATTACTGGCTTATTTTACGACTTGAGGAATAATTTTGCTAGGATTGAATTAATTATTTTAAAGAGTGACTTTTTGACAATCCCTACGCTGAGAAGGGGTAGGTCTTTGGATTGACACGAAGACAGCATAAATTAATATTAATTTGGATTTGTTTATATTTTATATCTTTTTTGTAAACATTAGATTAATTTTGGGTACTAGTCAATTAAGTAAATGAAATATAACTTTTTTACCCCTGTGAGGTATGTAATTTCTACACCTGAACATAAATATATTTACCTAACGTTTAGATAAGAATCTACGTATAAGGTTTGAGTGAGTGTTTTGACGTAGACGGGATTTTAAAGAGAGTAATTTAAGCTGCAAAACAATACTAAAGAAATATTACACTGAATAAAGTAATTTAGAGGTTTAAGGCAGGCTTTGTTTTAACGAAAATTAAATTTCTTCTTTAAGTGAATAATAACCTTTATTTTCTTGCTATTTCTTTCTCTAATTTGATATTCATGCTCTAATTATGTAGAATCGTGACTCTATTGGAGAATTCACTGGATACTTTTACTTGATAAATTCTCTCCAATAGATATTGCTAATCGCGATTTTGTGATTCTAGGACGAGCAGTCCTAGGTTTGCATTCGGCCTATTCTGGAACCCGGAGAGTCACAGGCAATATTAAAAAAGAGGTTGGAAACCCCTGTGTATTTTTAAGAGATAAGAGGCAAGTTTTAGTTTCCTAGTTTGGACTTCAAAATAATTACTCTGCTTTGTTTCTGACACATGTTTAGTTTACTTGTACTAGAAATTGTTGTTTTGACTCAATTACTACCAAAAGCCTACTGTGTAGCAATAGCCGAACTAAAAAGGTACACTGCAAAAAATAGCTGTGTTAATTCAACACAATGCGGTGTCCCAGCGTGAGTACCACTTTTGTGTGTTAAATCAACACAACACACGGTATTGATTTCGGTACTGTGAAAAAAAAGTTACGGCTGCAGTGAGATTAGAACATGGGTTTCCCAGTTAGAAGTCGAGCGCCTTACCGACTTAGCTAAATCGTCAGACAGAAAATGCAGTAGATGCAAACGATATTTTGTGAACAACATTAGAATTAAACGACTACACTATAGATTTAAACAGTGTATGGGTTCAAATATATGTTGCTGAATCCCCAAAACTAACCGTTACTTGCATGACTTATCCCATGGTTTAATCACTTCCTATTTGTCAATTGAGACCCAGAATTCCCATTCATTGAGAATATTCTATTTCTATAAAAGCAAACAAGATGGTGACAGCCAAACACTTCAGCAGCATTACTGCTTTCTTATCGTAACAACACGTCAAATTCTGCGCTTGCTTTCATAGAAATGGAACATATTCTCAATAAATGGGGATTGTGATCCCTAATTGACCAATGGAAAAGTGATTAAACCATGGCATAAGTCGTGAGACTAACTTTGTTGTATTTGAGGTTCAGCAAGATTTTTCTTATCCTCTATATTCTTTCAATCTAGTATTTTTTTTCTGTCTAACGATTTAGCGAAGTTGGTAAGACGCTTGACTTCTAACTAAAAAACCCGTGTTCAAATCTAGCTGCAGCCGTAACTTTTTTTTTCTCCCAGTACCGAAATCAACACCGTGTGTTTTGTTGATTTAACACACACAAGTGGTAGTCGCGCTGGGACACAGCATTTTGTTGAATTAACACAGCTATTTTTTACTGTTTACTGTTAGATTTATAGCAAGAAACTTGCTAGCCACAAAAACAGGCTTGATTCTATTTAATTTTCTTTGAAAAAAAAAATCTTTACTAAACAACTTTTTTTTTTTTAGATATTCGATAATTCTGTTAGTTGCAAGTAAAAATAACCAAGCTGTGTTTTAATAACCCATCAATTTATTTTTTCGAGGAAATTTGGTCTGGGCCTTAGGGCGTGAAATATTTACTTTTTTGCACTATTGATACAGGACGAGCAGTCCAATATTTAAAAAAAAAAGGCAGTGGAGGATTTGGGTTTTGTTAACAGCATTGATGGCCGGGTAGGACACCAGAGCTTTCTTTTTTTGAATTTATAATCATACAAAAGTTATACTTAAGAGTTTGGCATTTAAGAATCACGTGAGTATGTTTAAAACTTTCCTTTTTTTTCTTTGATTTTTGCTGGGGATGGATCTGGGCATTAGGGAGTAATATCATTTTAAAACTACACCCTTAATACAAGACAAGCAGTCCAATATCAGCAAAAAGCAAAGGTCATTTGGTGGGTTGTGATTATTTAATAGTAATGAAAGACCAGGAAGGTCCCTAGTAGCCCCTGAAATTATGACCAGATACAATATTATTAATTTCTCGTTTCAGTTTTAGAGAATTGATGAAAGTACAATTTTCGAAACCATTTTAGTAGTTTTAAATTCAATTCCCGAAGTTTGACAAAGAAAATTAAACCGCAAAATCAATAATAGTTGAAACTGGGGTCGTCGTGCTTATTTTTGGGGAATATATTTGAACTTGCGAGCCCTTCCAAAAGCTTAACATATACATTTTAGTACTGTTGTGTATACTCAGACTGCTAGTTGTACTGAAGTTATTTTTTTCTCTGGACTTGTACTTGAGGCGTCTATGACTGACTCCCTTTTAGAGCCGCAAGATGGAAGGATTTTGCTTTGCGCCAAGTTTAAGACTTACTGACCGTCGGACTGATTAACAATTGAACGACTGACTGGGGTGGGTACCCTCTTAAAATATATATACGAGAGTCGAATTTTCCCATTCCAAGCTCTTCAACAAAGCCCTGCTTGGTCATTTTTGGCAAAAGAGGAGAGAAGCTAAAAGTCTTTTTGACAGCAGAAAACGAGCTGAACACGGAAAGGGAGGGCTGCAACAATAACTATAGTAGCGATTGTCTTATTTATTTGGACTTTAATAGAGCTCTATTATGATGATGAAGAGGCATAGTTTTGGTTTTGTTCTGGTTTAGCTTGACACCTGAACTAGTGCCATACTCAACAATTATTTTAGTAATTTGGGTAACTCCTTGAGCTTCCTTTATTACATATCCTATACCATACACATACGTCATTATTTTAAAGTAATTACCGTTACAGGAAATTCCTGTGAGGGATTCTTCAATTTGAATGACCATGGGAGTCAACACTGAAGATAATAATTATCTACTCCCTGGATTCCCTTGCTCGACTCCGTTACGCATTTCAATCGTGCGCAACCTTTGTTGATTAATATGAAGTATCAATTGACGTTGTTTCTGTACACAATATAGTAAATTAACGAGAGTCAAAAGCCTATTAGAGGTCGAATACTACAATGGCACATAGTTCCGGAAGAGCACTCGCTCTAGGGATGACCTCGCGAAAGTTCCACAGCATTAGCGCGGCATCACGAGTGCTGAGAAGCCTTCCTTGATTGGTGAACAAAATATGAAAATGTCGTACCTTGTAAACGATTTGAGATTATTTTATGCAAAATCTTATTATTTCTATTTAATAATGATAAAAGACGGTACTGAGCTGCGATTTGGCCTACGAGCAAATATGAGTTGAATAATTTTAATGGGTAATTTCTCCAGCACTAACACTTGGGACACCTTGTTTAAGTTCTTTTTCACTTCTGCGTTTTCATTTTTGTGT
>JAGDQP010044376.1:0-15925 GCA_022664845.1 Lepisma saccharinum
GAAGACACACCAATATAATGGATGTTAGGTCGTACAGAGGAGCGGAAGGTGACACCGACCATCAATTACTGATCACTAAAGTAAGGGCGCGAACAGAGAAAGCAAGGGGTCAAAACAACTGAAATTCGAAACGATTAAATAATCCGAGCATAAAAGCAGATTAAAAACTCGAACTCTCAAATGGATTCGAAATCTTAGCCGACTCGAGTAACAATAATGATGATAATAATAATGAAATTGATGTAAGTAAGATGTGGGAGGCAATTCGTGAAACAATTAAGAGCGCAGCGAAGGAACGCGTAGGTGAGAAGAAACAACAGAAAAACAAACCTTGGTTTGATGAAGAATGCCTTAAGCTTCATGAGGAACGAAAACAAGCAAGGCATCGATGGCTAAGTAATAAAAGCGAAGCAAATACCGGAACGGTGCATGGAAATGGGGAGGTAGCGCTGTATATATTCTTCGAATTGATTTTGAATTTTATTTATGCCCTTTAGGCATCTAAAGCTCAGGTCGATATATTCTTTTTACTTATGCACGACATTTTCTACCACCTTTACCTCACAAATTGTCAGAGTCATTTTGATTTCACGTCCAGAAAAGACAAAAACAGAACGGTATTCTATATTTCCATTGGCTGAAATATTAACATTGGTTGACATCACTATTTAGTGTCATAGCTCAGAGCTGTTCCAGTTCTAAAGATCATTCAGACACATTATAAGTGTGATGAAAGGATTCAGTTCAGAGGAGCAAAGAGTGTAGTAAAAAGCAAGCGGAAAATATGGAAATTTTCAAAGCGGCACAAGTTTTATATAATGTGCATCTGTAAGTCGATGACTTTCAATTATAAATACTTATACAAAGGATTTAATACCTTGGGTCAAGCAATTTCAGCAGTGTAAAAGTGGAAATATAGGTAGGCTACAGTGCAGTTTGTGGCAGCAGCTATTGTTTCGTAAGATGATTTCGTTGCATATAATTCACACAGGCACTTCTATAGACACCTACTGATGAGTTACGAAAAGATTTCTTAATTTTTTTTACGTAAATACATACTCAGTTTGATCAGCACGTACAAATATGACCCCATCCGGAGGATTATTAATGGTGTCAATTCGTATTATGTATTTTGCAACAATAATCCACGACCTCGCATTTCTATGGCTCAAAACTGTGTTCTATTGAGCGTTTCAACACACATTGTAAACATTACATTTCTGCTGTATTTTATCCGAAATATATAATAGGCTAAGTCTACGGCTATAATGGATTTTCTTTTAAATGTTAAGTTCTAAGTCATACCCCACATAAGATATTATGTAACGTACAATGTGATAGTTGACACTTTTTCCTATAGCATATAGGTTAAGGCTTGGGTTATGGTATACTAAGTTAATACTTTGTGTTAAAATGTTTTGCTAGTTGCTTTATTCTTTTGTTTCTACATTAACAGACATTTTTAGCTAAACTAGTTCATTTATAATATCAGTCTGAATAGAAACTTAATTGTAATCTTTTGTCTTAGAAATTATGTAGACTCACTTGTGGTGTAGGAACCATCCCGGCATTCACCGGATTTGGACCTCCACAGTACTGATGCAAAGTTCACGATCTTCGCCACTAGACTGTGGGTTAGGTTAGATTTGACCTTGTTTGCATTGAAGTGTATTTGTTCCGAAATCGACTAGTATAATACGCATAGACTCCACGTACTAGGGAAAGTCAAGAAAGTATCGTTAACGTTCTTTTAAACGGACTTGTTTACGAAACAAAACTTAATATAATTTTTGATAACTTCTCAGTGCTTTTGCTTCATCTGTCCATGGGCGTCATAATCTCGATAGAAAAGAATGTTTTAGGCTGAGAAATATGGCTAGATATTCACCGCTTCTTAGACTTAATGGTTTAGAGGAAATCCACTAATAAATATTATGCTAAAATAAAACGCTGCGACTATATGTCACGTAGAGCCTGCGATGGATTTCAGCTCCTGTCCATAGAAAACGTATGAAGCCTCGTTTGCTTTTGGTGCTAACACGAAGTAGAGCGTTCATGGAGAAAGAAAATAAAATCGAGAAGATTGCACACTTAGCAGCTGATTTGGTGCAAGCAAGCAAGTGTTTTCATCACACCGCGTTGCTAATAATTTCAGACTGATTATTATGTTTTCAGATTAGCGTCATCTTTTCAAATGCCAAACTGTTATCAGCAAACGTTGATCCGATTTTATTAAGAATTTGTGTCAATCATCAAGGAGAAAGAAATATCAACCAAAGCATAGAAAATAAGGTACATTTCTTCATAATAATAAGTATGTTTGGACATCTTTTTTCCATGGGATCTGTACAGAGCAATTTACCATGCCTATTCTCCAGATTCTGTGGCTTACGATTTTAACATGTATCGCTTAAAAGTGTCTCATTGTCTGACATTTCACTACTGACGACATTGCTAAATAGGAGATGGAATTTCTGCTGGAGGAATTATGAATACTGGGAGAGAGACGTTGTCGAAAAGTGACTGGCAAGCGATTTCTACAGCTTCTTCATTCTGCACATTTCAGACATTTCGTCTTAAGCTGGACAGATTGGTGACGTTTTCCTGAAGAAATCCCATCATTTTTTAATAATTTTGTTGACAAGTTTGTTGTAATTTCAGACGAAAACCTCTCGACAATGCAAGACTGGTTTAGTAATTATGTGTAACCAGTTGTTTTAATAAATTTTAAAATTTACAGATAATTCAAAACTTTTTAACGACACGATCACTGTTTATTCACATCGTACAGTGTAATTATAATGTCGCTTTTCTTTGTAAAATAACTTTCGTTACAACTGATTAGAGTTCCCATATTTTAAAGTTGAAAATCTGAAATGCTCCTGGTTTACGAAAACATTTGAAATGAGCAAAATAATAAGGAAATGTTTAAACACCAATTAATTTTCTTGCATTAGAGGAGTGTAATAAATACAAAATAATCTAAAACTTTAAAACAATTAAAGTAAGGTACTTATTCTAATTTCTTTATTGCTATATGTGTATTGTTATAAATAAACAAATAAAACCCACATTGTTGAGATGTTCCTGCTCCGTGTCAGTATACTTCCTTCAATCAGAACTATGCATATGAATCCTTTACATTAAAAACGACATCAATTTAATGTCCAACACTGTACCTAAGTAATCACAGTAGTGGCTACTCCGCCAGTTACTTCTATGAAGCAGAAGGTCCAAGTGGTCTGAATCTTTAATTATTTAAAAGCAACTTGTTCATGTTGCAGGCGAGCTGAATCATTTTAAAAAGCTTCGCAACCGCATCCTATTTGTGGAGATGTCTAATGATAAAAACTAATCTCCTGAAAATGAAGTCCTTAGATGTATTTGAAGTTCAAGTTGAACTACCCCGTCAACTGAACTTCAGTCAGGCCGTAATATCTTGTTTGGACTTCAAAGACGTCCGTGAAGAGGAGATTAAGAATGAACTCGCCAGCCAAGGTGTAGTTAATGCTAAACGCATTAAAACCAAAAAGAGTGGCGAACTCCAACCCACGAGGTTTCTAATTTTGACGTTTGCCATGACACAGCATCCTAAGGACGTGAAGGCCGCTTTCTGTTGCTTGCCTGTCCTTCTTTATATACCCAGTCCGCTCCGCTGTTTTAAATGTCAGCACTATGGACACACCAGCACGTCTTGTAGTTCTTGATCTCTGCTGTATGTGCAATTTGCGGAACCATTAGCCATAGTGCGGATCCTTGCACCTCACTAAAGCCCCAGTGTGTTAATTGCAACGGTGAGCACACGGCCTGCTCCCGTGACTGTCCTATTTTTAAGAAAGAAAAACAAATTCGAGAGCTGATTTTATTAGAGAAAATATCTGCTGGTGATGCAAAACGTCGATTAAGAGTGTCTCGGCGCACGCTTCCATCTGGTGCGTTTTCACAAGTAGTAGCAAGAACAACAGTTAAAACTGTCTCGGTTGGTACCCAGACAGTTATTGTGTCACCACAAATACATGTAGGCCCTCCGAAGCCTCCTAGAGGCTCAGAGACTCCTCGCGATATGCCGACGCAGGTTGCGGGACAAAATACACTTGTGCAGAGTTCTAGACTACTTTTTAGTCCCAATAAAGTTTCAAAACTTGCACGAGCTTCGCCTCTCACGACAAGCATTAAGCGTCTGACATGTTTTGGCTGCTCAGGAAGAGTCTCCACATACTATCGATCAACCAAGTTAATCTTTGACCTCAGACATGATTGAGGACAATCTGATAGATACGGATTTTAATCTCGTGGGAAAGAAAGGGAAACCTAAATTTAAACTTACACTTAGACAGTGATAACTTTCTTGATCTTCATCCTACGTTTTGCAGAGAGTTTTTATGATCTCCGTCTATTTGAGATGATTATGCCCTTTATCTGTTAAGTTTTATGCTTAGTTTATCTTGAGAAGGCCCATTTACAACCTTCCTGTTTTTAACTTATTATGCTAAAGACTCTATACATCTTTAGTTTTTATTAATCGTTATACTGGCCGTAAGCTGTTTCTGAAGACCTTCTACATCTTCAACTTTTATATGATTTTATTATTTTAATTAATTAACAGCTAAGTTTTGTCGTGACAAAGATGTCGTAACAGCTTTCCCCTTATCGGGATGGGTGTAAGCCATAGTGCTGTTACCGCCCATAAAATTCATTTTATCAAATAAGATTTTTTTTAAAGAACTTTTCGAGCTGCCGTCATTCTTTCTTCTTCGCTACAAACCGGGGACATTTATGCATATCTCGAATCATTTTAGGGACATCGGGACGCAAAAGTCTATTTCAGTACGGTGTAGATGTTCTGGGACGTATGGCAACCCTAATACTGGTTGACTGGAAGGTTAGCATGCTCACATTTTTGTGCACGTGATCGCGGTCTTTTAAGTGAAGTGGCATGGGATCCATTAAACGCAGTTAGGTTTGCGTAGTCGTCGTTTATACAATTATTCGGGTTGATACAAAGAAAAAGAATATGAATTCATTTCTTAAAATATAATTTGTTAATGTAATATGTTCAAATCTTTTCAGAGGCAATATTTATGTTATTCATTAATTGTATGTATATGCCTTAGCGAAGTTCGTATGAAGATTTACCACATACTGTTAATCTACCACCCCGGAAAGCGTGGAATACTCAGGGAATTTTATAAATCGGGAATTCTCAAGAAAATCTATAATTTATTAGGGAGGGAAACTTTGGGAAATTTATGAGGTGAACCTGTCCACAGTACTGGCCTGGCAAGGCGGAGATCATGGGTTCGATTCCGACTGCTGACCGGATTTTTTTTTTCAACGTGTTAAAATCCTCTATTTTAAAGACGAATAATGAATAAGATGCTTGAGTGGTGGTGGGATTAAAAATGATGCAATTGCGTATTATTTACATATTCCACTATACTAAGAACTCAGAGAATTTCAGGTCACAAAATTAGTAGACACCATGTAATAGCATTTCGATCAAGCACAAGTTATTCCTTGTGAGGCAAGCTGGGGAGTCACGTGAATAAAGACGTGACGGCCACACTCGGTCTAGAAAGCTCCTGATACGCTTGTTCGTGGTCAGGTGGCGCGCAGTGCTGACCACACAGCCGTCACTAAGGTGGACGCAGTTCCACCAAGCGCGGACAGATGGCGTTGGGGTAGTCTCAGGACCTATTGGTCTGTTACGCCAGTGTTTTTCTTTTACAAGTTATTCCTTGGTGTAAAAATAATATTACGACATTTGAATTTTTATGTGATGTTCTACTCCAAAGAGTACTTCAGGCAATTTTCGAACTCGTTAAAAAAAAAACAGACACATACACACACACACTGTCGTAGCACGCCCGACTCCGTCGAGTAGAGGAACAGACACAGGTGTTATTTGCAGGATTAACTAACGACCTCTCTTCATGCATCTTCAAGTAGGACCTACAACAATCCATTACAAATTCCATCTCCTCTTCTTTTTATGATTTTCGTTTGTCACGGGAGTGGTAGTTCGGATTTCCTCTTCGAGTGATGCCTTATGAAGATAAGCGACATAACATTATGTACGATGTGAATCAACAGTGATTATATTGTTGAAGGTTTCGTTTATTATTAAATTAAAATGCAGCACGTGACGTAAGACGACCTTACCTATCCACAGTTCTTTTCTTCATATAACTGGATTGTTGATCACCATCAGTTTGGACACAATGCACTTTTTCCTCCACTCCTTTTCTGTTCGTGTTTCGTTCAGTAGGAGTTTGGGATCTAAATTAAAGAAATTCAGATTTAGGACGAGCTTGTGTTTTCGAACGTGATATTTTCGTGCAGGTTTGCTATTTCTGGCTTGCAAAAAGATTCCCGAAAAATAGATTAATGGGAATAATCGAACGAATACTTCCTTTCAGCAGGTGAAAACATGAAAAGTAAAAGTTAGAACTGATAAATTCCATTAGGACAAGGATTACGTTCTAAAACTAAATTGAAAATGACACAGTATTTTGTAGACCATAGTGTGAAAGAAATGTTAAACTTACTTACCTCTGTTTTATTTAAGTATATACCGTATAGAAAAATATAATAATAAAAACTTTTTAAAGATATACTTTTCTTCGACAATTCGTATTGAAAAGTAACAAATAATTTTGTTTATGCATGACTAAAAAGAAAATCATGGGGAGGGCTCTCATATATAGTCACTTCATAAATTTTAGTCATGCATAAACAAATATATATATATATATATACTTTTCAGCACGTATTGTTTAAGAAAAGTTTGCCTTTAAACAGTTTTTTATTATTATTTTTTTTCAGTTATTTCGGTGTTAAGATACTTTTTCTCAAGCTAAGGTTTTGTGACCCAAATCCTAAAGTGTTCTGCAACCAGTCAAACGACAGATCCGTGCAGGCTAGTATTTATTTTAGGATGAAGAAAACCATATTTAAAAAATTAAAATATAGAAATATATGAAAGTAACAATGGTACATTGCATTGTCACCCGACTTACGTCGTGCAAAATTTCATTATTGTATGACGCCAGGAAATGAGCTAAATTAACGTTGCAAGATTTGTGGACTCTACGAACCATTGTGAAGTAAAGAAAATAATGTAAGAAGGTTCATATTCTGAATAAGATGATATATTAATTGATAAGATAAAATGAGTTGTATCGGCGGTAACAGCATTATGGATATATTAATTGATACTTCATAGTGCCGCCGAGCTGATTGACTTGTTTTAAATTCGAATTTGAATTGTATTGAAGGCGTTTGGGCAACTTTGGCTTAGGCCGGATGGATGATGATGCAAGAATTGCTGATAAGAAGAAAGTGGGAGGAAATGAAAGAACCTCGAGAAAACTCAGGCATTCGGTGTTTGTCCACCACAAAGCCCACATGGCATGAGCCGGGATCGAACCAAGAACCCTAAGCACGAGAAGTGAGCACTCTATAACTGAGCTATCGTGGCTCTGTTTTTTAAATTCGATTTGACCCCAGTCATCTGTTAGTGTTGTAGAATACCAGTCTTCTTGGGGCTGCAATGGAAGAGGGGAGGATACCATTTTTACTACGAAATAAGCTCCGTGACTGAAGTAGAGATTCGAGTAGTGGCTTAGTAGTAAAGCGCTCACCTCTGATACTTGCGGTCGTCGGCTCTATCCCAGCTCGTGCCATGGAGGTTTTGTGGTGGATGTTTTTTTCGGGGTTTTTCCCTTTCCTCCTACTTTCTTCATGCACCAATTCATTCATCATCATTCATTCGACCTGATCCAAAGTTGTCTTTAGAAAGGCTTTAAATAAACGTCTAAACAAACCTTCGCTGCACTTCAGGTACATTTTTTTTATAAAGCTGAAACGAACATTGCTGATACTATGCCGTACGGTATAGTGATTCGTTTTAACTGACTCAGTTAAAGTGGTGTCATCTGCTCTTTCCCTTGCAACTCCAAGGACTACTCTGTCATCAACAACCGGACCAGTTCGAATTCAGTACATTTAAGTTAGCTCGCTCTCGCCTTGTCCATAGTCCTACTTAAAAAAAGTACATTACGTAACAAACTTATCGTCAGTTTTACGATAATCGATAGCATCTTTCTATGCATATTTATATTGCAATCTCTTGATGAAGATGTCACCTGCCACGGTAAATGATTTTTACCCAGCTTTTTTTTTACTACGTGAAATACAACCCGACCATCTCCGATTTGTAAGAAATTTGGGGAGTTTAAACTATTCATGGACCTTAGTCACCGTGACAATTTTTAGATCCATGTGTCTTTCCATTTCAAAATTATTCAAGGTCAAAGTTCACAGAAATTCCCATTTCTTAGCGCTCTTTACCTATATTCAGAGTGCTGAACGTCGCCCCTATTTGGACTAGGGTTCAAAATGGCGGCTGCAGCCACTTACTAAATCGCCTCTACGTCTCTCCCCATGGTCCGATTTCAATGTTTTTTTTTAGTTAAAGGTCAAATTAAGTACTATAATTTACTACAGTGGCTGTTTATGTAAGTGCAGTAGAAACCCGTTAGAAATGTAAAAATTAGAAGAAAAAACTTTTTTCTATTTTTTTTCCACCACAGTTTTTTCAGGAAGTGAGTATTTGTAATTTTTTCTCTGTTAAAAAAGAAAGTACGTTTCTTAAGCTTTAATTTGATATCATACAACGCCCATTTCCATGCACAATTAAGCCCACCTTCAGCAGGGCTTGCCATCCTTCAGCAGGAAGATGTCAGAACATCAACAGCAGGAACTTACATTATGGTACCAAAAGAAACAAAGAGCCGAGCATCTCGCACGTCACTATTGAAGTATGTCGAAATGTGTGGTTCTTCTGCCATCTAGTTGTTTGAAGTTGGAAACCTCCGCCGTGGCCAATAATCTTGAGCTTTGTTGTACCATTTCGCTTAAAAGAAGAAGAAGAAGAAAACGATCCGGCGTAACGTTATTTTGAATATTATAGAGTTGCAGGCGCAAGTGTTTTGTGTAGCTCGTTGACTTTCCATTCAGATCATCTTCCATTTTGTACTTTTATGATTCAGGGACTCGCATCAATAAATTGGCTGCATGACAAATTATTTCCTTTGTTCACTTACCGTGTGTTTCTTTGATTATACAATGACGGTGGCATCAATGGGTATGTCACAATCCGCCACCATCACGAATTTTGCTTTATTTATCCGTCCTTATTTTTCAGGTTATTTGCGTGTTTGAACGCATTCTCGCGGCCCTGTATATTGTCATGGAGCTTTTACGAGTCACATAACTGTACTTATTTTGTATCTTCTGAACCAAGTGACGTCCCTGATTATATATTCCATATAGTTTACAATATAGCTTAGGGTACCAAATACATTTTTTCACAGTTGTTATTCGGTTACTTGTTTCGTGATATTCAAGATCAAAGAAAACATTTATATGTTTCCCCCAAAGATTGTCGGCTTGTTTGCATATCATGAAAGCTTGTTCAGTTTCCTGTAGAGAGCACTTTATTTGAACTTCCTAGACCAAATAGGGTGGCGTTACAGCACTTTGAAGATAACCAAGTGCGTTCAGAAATGGGAATTCCTGTGAACTTTGACCTTAAATAATTTTAAAATGAAAAGACATCTGGCCACAAAAATATTTACATCTTTGCTTTAAAAAAAAAAAAATCATTTTGATACTGGCCGGCTTTCGATAAAGCTAGGGGCGTCACGCCTTAGTAGAAGGGTCCACCCTTTCATTACAGGCCTATCTCTGGAGAATATTGCCAGTTCCCTTCACATCCAAATCGGTGGAACCATTGTATGTTACTCTTGTGCTCTGTTAACGGTGAGTGTATTCTCAATTACTTTACAACAAAAATAGAATTGATTTGGTAAGTCCTCTCACAAAATTACCCTGTAACAACATAAAAGCGTATTTGTGACAAAGCTTCCATGGAGATGTTGACCCCTAGAAGGTTTTGTTAGCTAATGAAGGAAAAGAACCTGCATCCACCGTTGCCAGCGTCCGAATCGAATTGTTTGAGTGATGGTAAAATGTAAAAGAAATTAAACAAGAGTAGAAATGCCATTTAGTAAGTGTTTTGTAAAGTAAATGGACTGAGTTTTACGGACATAGACGTGCGAAGTGTCATCCTTCCTTGACGGCAAATTACCTGAAAAATCTTTGCAGCATTTTTACTGCAACGTCATCAACCAGTAGCATATCCAACTTGGATGAATCCGTCACATGCTATCAGGAATTTTACCAGGATTTGAAAACAGAAAATGTGATGAAAGAGTGACCGGAAATGGCGTCGAAGGCCGGAAATTCAAGAGTCTTTGGTACTGTCTTTGCAGGGCTGAGAAATGAGGCAGAGGACAAAGTTGTTGCAAATCTTCATTCATTGATGATTATATTGTTAATAATGACCCAAAACGAGCTAGTCATTTTGATAAAGTAATCTCCGAACTACTCTGTTCAGTGGGTTTTCACGGGTCTCGAACTCGTGACCTCGCGTTGTTATTACAAAGTGTACTGTAGTTTTTGTATCCTAGGAACGAATAAATGTTCATTTGTTAATCATTGAAGCGCATGCGCAAACAAACGTCTGAGTGACAATTTCAAATAAAAAAAATAGTCACGAGTATATTTTTATATACAACAGGAAAAATATGAGGCATAAAATATTCATACTTTACACAAAGGCGGACTTTAGTCTAACATGTCTTCGTGCAAAGTATGAATATTTTATGCCTCACATTTTTCCTGTTATATATAAAAATGTACTCGTGATTTTTTTTTTATTTGAACTTGTTACTTAGACGCGCATACGCTTCAGTTATCGACATTCATGTAATTCGTAGAATAGATAATAATTAGTATAAAAACGGAATTGACATGACTGTTTGTAGCATGTTGTAGAGAATGTCATTGTTTCAGACGCTTATGAACTTTGTTCTACCTTGTTTTCGTTATTTCAGATTTATCCGATGATGAAGCAAGCGAGGAAGAAGAGTTGGACCAATCTCTTGAAGGTGTGTCGAGTGGCAATGAACAAGAAGAGTTGAATTTTGATGTAGCTTTGCCCATAAAGCATTCTGTAAGTATTATGCCTGCTCTTTTTTTTTTTTTATTATTATTTTTTTTTCTGTAATTTATTGAGAACACATCATCCTTAGTCCTCACTTTCAAGCAGCCCAGTTGTTAGTATTTCCCATCCTATTGTAAAAATTTAGATTTTTAAATTGTTTCCATATCGGAGATGTATCCGCACCGAATTTGGCATGATATTCCACACCCTGCAAAAACGACTGCGGGGTTCAACACCCCCAAACTCAAGTTGCCAGTATTGCCACCTAATGATCAAATTCAGTTTTTTCCAGTGACTTCCATACCAGTAAACGTATCCGCATCAAACTTGGCATGAACATTATTCGACATGCTACAGAATATATTGTGCATGTACTCACCTTTCAACCGCCCCAGTTGTTAGTTTTGCCAACCTATTTTAAATTTCCACTTTTCCAAAAGTTGTATATCGTTCAACATATTTGCACTAGGCGTGTATATTCTTCAACACGCTAGCAGAAATACTATGGGGATCCGCGCTATGTGTCAAGGTCCTCGTCGTTTTCTAGATACGGGGTTTCCTGATTGAAGGCTAAAACCAGTTCCTTACAATGATAACTAAAATTAATATTTCGCGATAACTCAGAAACTATATATTGCACTAAAATTTAATATTTAGGAATTGGTTTGCATCATTACAGTGAATGTAATAATTATAATTCAAAGCCATATCCAATCCACTACTGGATGAGGTCTCTCTCCGGAGAGAGGAGATTGGTCTACTGCTCCCACGCTGACCAGACGTGTTGGGAGAGGAGAGTCGAAGCTCTCAACTGTGATCGCCACTGTCTTTTATTCACACCAGCTCCCCAATTGCATCATGATGCTGGGTGGGTACCGTTCCAGACCCTCTCACTTTGGAAAAAAATCCCTTGGTAGAGCCGGGAATCGAATCCGGGACCTCTCGATCAGCAGTCAGCGACGGTAACCACGAGACCAGCGGAGCGAAGAAGATAAAATGTTACGTCACCGGGTTGTCATTGTTTCTAACCTAGTACAAAGTTTTCGTTTTTCTGATGGCAGATTGAACGTTGGAGTCAAGTATTAGGACCTTTACTTGATAACAGAAATCCATACGCTGTGCCTGCGTGGAACGTGTTGATTTAGTGCTCATATAACTGGGGTTACCAACCTAATACTTTGAATCCTGCATCAATGGGCGGTTATATCAGCTAGTACCTTTTATATTGCAGAAGACGTTCAACGTGGTTTTTGCTTCTTTAGCGACTGATGGTCATGAAATGGAGGAAATCATTCAATATTCTTCGTTGATATTAACATTGATGACATACTGTTTTAGAAGTGAACACAGCAGCGAACAGGAACTTCATTCAGAATATGGAGGAGAGGCTAAAGACAATTAATTACAACAATAGGAAAAGGAATAATATGAAGTTCTGGAAGCAGCGAGGAGAAAATGGGTACGATGAGGCAATAAAGGTTCAACAACGAGCGAAATAAAACAAACGAAAAAGCAAAAGATTGTATGGATGAAGCAAAGAATAATAAGGTTCTATAGAAGAGGTGTGAGAACATACAGAAAGGAAGGAAGTAAGAGGGGAAGGGGAACAAAGATAAACAGAGAAGAGAAGAGAGTTAGGTATAAAAAAGTACACCGGACTCGTCTCTTAAAGTAAAGCGCTTGCAGCAGCATTGTGGTTAATTTTCATAGCAATCTTTTATTTTTGGACCTCCCCTCGTACTATATTAATCAAGGAAGCCAACTACGATCAAGAAAGCTTATTTTCCTATCCAGTCACTAATACATTACGAACATGATATGAGACATGTATTTTTTATGTTCTTATAGTATGTTCCAGCCAGATAAAAAATAAATACCTCTTATTCTCACCAGGAAGCAGATGTTACTTCCGTAATGTCACTTACCGTTACTTGGCGTAAGTATTTGCATGAAACTCGGAAGACGATAAGCAGAGAAAACTATTTAGTAATAAATACTATAGAAGACAAACTAACAAGAGATTTGAGGACAGACTAGACAACATAAGAAAGGTGTGAGAATACAATAGAAAGAAGAGCAGTAGATAAACATTGCCCAGAAACTGAGTATGAAATCGCACGAAAACAAACCTCCTCTAGAACAAGAAAGCAGAACATTAGTAAGAAAATGGATACAGGAAAAAAATTCTGAAGAAAGAGAAAACGACAGAGATGGGTCTAGGGAGAAAAAAAAAAAGTCGATTAAACGGTAGAGGGCGTAGCGGAAAATCCAATAAGGAAAGTGAAACTGAGAAGGGTGAACTGGGAAAAGGAGAGAATCTCGAAGAGATTTAAAAGACATGACTGTCATACTTATCAGCAGATGGTAGAAAAAGTCTAAAGAGACAGTGCTATAGTGCCAAAATCTTTAGAATTTTGTGTGCTTTTTGTGGTCACAAATTGTTTTAGCCTTAATGTCTAAGATTAACAAAAGTTGTATATCTGATTTTTACATTTGTGATAACGTGCACACAACTACCATAATATACTGACTGCGCAAGGTTTAACTTACACTATTTTTTTTTTTAGCAGGATAATTCTCTCCCCAATTATTGACTTAATCTAACAAGTCAAAAAAAGAAAATGTAGGAAGCTATCTTCCATGGTTTAGTGATTATAGGGTGGCGAAGTCATCAGTACTGGGGCGGCACGCTGATTTCAAGTTTCGCTAAGGACAGTATTTACTGAAGTTTCCAAGTGTATCCTAAGTTTCAACAAGTGAATGCCGGGAACCTGAATTAAGGTCCTGCTCCATATATTCCAGTGGGAGAGCGTTGGCTTAGCATTCGGGAGGTCCTGGGATCGATCATAGCGGTTGACTATCGTAATGAGGTTTTTCCAGGGTAGTCACACTGAGCAAGTGCTGGGATGTTACCCACAACATAGACCCTGGCCGTCTACCTTCCAACATGATCTTTCCCACCTTATCTTAGCCTGAGCCTAAGATGCCTAAAGGCCTTCAAAGAAATTCAACATTCTGGATGAATTCTTGCGGGGAAACCGTGCCTTGCAGCCTTTTTTCGGTCTAGGCAGTATCTCTCTGTCTAGTCCACACAATTCTGTGTAGAAAGTGCAGTTTTTTTTATTTTACTGAGTTATAAGAGAAACCCAGCCCTCATGGTCCACTTGTCACGACCGCTGACTTTGAATAAGCACTGGAAAGGCGGCGATGATTCTAGTCTGGATTGCATCGGCCATCGTGACAGATTTTCTCAGGGGCTTTTCTGTTCTTAGCTACAATGTCGGGATGGTGCCTAAATGGAGATCCTGACCACTACCTCCACCATCCCTTTTTCGCTTCTGTGCGAAAGTTTAAAATGAGATGTGGTGTAGCCTTAATACATTTTAAAGGTTAGAAATGTAGTTTTAATTTCATTAAATGAATGTATTAAAAATTGTTTTATGTTTTGTTAAATATCGAATTCATATTTGTGTTTTTTTTTATTTTATGTGTTCTGTAGTATCTGGGCAATGATTTGGAGGAGCTGAGTGGTCGAACTGTGCTGGATGACGACAGCTATCAGAATCTTCCTCTGCTTCCCCAGCCGGGAGTTGTGCTGGTTCCTGGGCAGACGTTACCTCTCACAGTGTTCTACCCACCGACTATTAATATGTTACGAAATACAATCGCTAAGGATCGAACATTTGGGGTTGTCAGCGTAAAGTAAGTAATATTAATGACCAGTGCTATGGTTTGTGTTTAATACTGTAGTCGTCAGTAGAAACAACTCGACTTCTGGATTGATTCAGAGTACTTGTAACTTTATGTATTTGTTACTGCCGACATGAGATAGTTATATCCCTGTGAACAAATCTACTATGTGAACATCGAGTTGGTCAGAACTCCTCCAGATTGTTATTGAATTAAGTTGCTCAATGGAAAAACGTCATATTTCAACAATTCAACACGATGTCGAGATATGTAGAATTCTTTCAGTCGAGACGTAATGCTACAATCGGAGCTTTCTTCAGTTCCTGATTCTTTTGTTTGTGTGCATGTGTTCTTTCTTTCTTCCTATTAGGCAGATGAAGAACAAAAGTATCTGTTGTGTGTGTCTGTCTGTCTTGTCTTTTAAGCGACTTCTGCAAGAAGTACAACACGAACGATTACGTGTAAAGTATTCCCATTCTTATTATCCTTAATTTTTCTTAAATTGCACTTCCGGCCTCGAAATCGGCAAAATAGCTTAAACGTTTCGAGATGAGCATTCAACGTTGGCGAGAAAATCTTAATTTTTTACGAGATATTTGTGTAATCAGAAAATCATACATCTTTACGCAAATTCTACACATAATTGAAAAACACATAGTAAGTAGGAACGCGTTTCTTTTCGTGGAAAAGCTTAGGAATCATGTATTCAAACTAAGGCTGTGTCCAAAAGCGCAAGTATGCACTTTGAGTTTGCACACTCCCAAGTACGTACTTGCTATGTATGCTAGGTCATACTTCCACTCCGTACTTCGCTAAATGAGCTTTTGAAGCATGACTGCAGTGCTGATCGAGGATAAAATAAGAAAATATTTAGCCTGGATGTGCATGCAGGACTAAATTACGAAATGTCTGTTTACAAACGTCACTGATTTAATTATAAAATGTCTTTTAAATGTTTGTTAAAGAAGAAATGGCATTATAATGACAAAAAATGTGTGTTCCTCTTAAAAATCATATTATTAATTAACGTTTCGTTAACTTATCACACGGGTATCCCATGCCAATTGATGCTTTTATGCATTTCTAGTCCTCAGTTAAAGTGTTTGAAGTGGCATTATGTTAATAAATGACACTTTATATCAAGTAATACTTGGTTCGTAAAAC
>JAGDQP010044378.1:0-15925 GCA_022664845.1 Lepisma saccharinum
GAGTTTCAATAACTACGAATTTTTCGACATTTTCTTCAAGTGTTCTCTTCTCCTGTTAAAGTTAGAGGAATCCGCCCTTCATTATATTTTATTATTTTTTTTAGTACTCTGTATACCACAACCAAAGATAAAAGGTCTTCTCAAGCATATTGTAAAAACAACTGTTACCATGCTCACCATCTATTAAGGTAAAAATCTCTGAACAGGAGGCTCTTCTCATTTTTTTTTTATGATAGCACAGTATTGCCTGCTCACCGTCAGTGGATAAGACATTTTGTTTATTGCCTTGTAGTCACGTTGTCCTTGGTTTGATATCCAGAGACACTTGAATGATCTTCTTAACTTAAAGATACTGCTAATATGACCTACAAATAAACTATGTTCATTGTGTGATTTTGGACTTACGAAGATCGTTTAGAATTGCTTGAAGTACTTTGACTTATATTTATCTCTCTGGTAACAGATTATTTTCTCTTTGCTTTCTAATATCTTTTATCGCGACTTACCCCAAAGTGCTAGTTTCTCATAATTAACACATTTACTCAAGCTTATCACTGCGTAAAAAGAAAACATTTGGGGCCCCACGATAATTATTCTCTTTATAAGATGACATTTTAGCTTACTTTGAAATTAATTTCTGTAAACAAATAGTTTTAATGTCTATTAATAGATGATTGACCCCTAAACATTAATTCTAATACACCTTACTTTCTTGCTTAATGAGGGAGCGGAAAGGACTTGATTTCGACACAAGTCTAAATTATTAAAATTATAGGCCTACGTGCACCACCTGTATCCTCCGTTCAGTGTTTATGTAAGATTTCGTCACACATTACGTCACTAAAATTAAGAAATGTGTTTTCTAGGAGTAACATACTATTAGATGGTAAAAAAGTAGACTTTTCAACTATAGATTATGCGTCTATAGAACAAAGTCGAATCTATTAATATTAGTTGATCCCCCCCTCTTCCCGTCTCTTATCGATCATTTTAACAAATCATAATTTGAAGCATTACGTAAAGACATAAATCCGGGAAGGTACCTATAATATAGAACCTACCATCACTTCTTCGAAGGCAATAGCCTAATGCCCGAAGTGACAGCCTGTAGACTTTAGGTTCTGTAAAATGCCAGAAATTTAGTTTTAATAAGACAGGAAGGATACAATTATGATTGCCTATACGATATACGTATCTATGCATAGTCCCATATATCTTCAAATTCATATAAGCAAGTAACGTAAATCTGTAAATTCATGATTCGTCACCTTGGAACCAAAAGGTACTATGTCCACTTTCTTGCAAAATGGGAGTTAACACTGCAGTCAAAGAGCTTGTGCTGAAGGGCATCAACCACCAAAATATTATCTCACAAAACGACCTCCAAGGTTCTAGAGATGTTAAAAGTGTAACGAATTTATATAGACTTTAAATGGTACTTCAAACTTTAAAACTGCTTCCTTAAAAAAAAAAAGCTGAAGTAGGCATAGTACCTTCTGGTTCCAAGATGACGATATAGACTGTACAGGATATCCACAGTCTGTCACTGCAGTGTTGCAAACTCACTAAATTGTTTTTTTAATGGCACTACGTCAGATTTTTCATATTTAGAATGAATGCTATGAGTAAAAAATACGCTACACATCACATTGATGCAAACTTTAGAAGATAAAACTGTGGACAAGGTTGCTTTATAATATTATTGTGTTCAGTTGGCAACACTGTATGTATTCTGACATTGCAGTAACATACTATGGATGGCGTTTACTCCCTATATCACGATTGGAAAGTTTTATTTTGACTGCTTAAATAATTTTAAAGATATTTGGGTAAATGTGTAAATGTTGCAATAGTGTGTGTACTCGTAGCGCCGAGTACCTGCTCTCATGTCATGTCTTCTCTCATGACTTGTCTAAGAGGCTGCCTCACACGTGACGTCTTCGAGGTTTCCAAGGATGTTATTATTTGAGGATAGTCCAAAATTTAAGAAATCTTGGTATGCACAGCGAGTATTTAAAATAGTAGTAAAGACCTAAAGGCAAAGTAATCAGCTTTCAAAATCGAGTTTTTTTTTAGTTCTTTAATTAATAGTAGGTCCTATATAGTTAACCAAATATTATATGAGTATTTAAATAATAAGCAAAGACAACTCTCCTAAATTCTTATTCTCCTAAGATCATACGTTCAGATTCAGTTGATCGTATTTCTGCCTATCCTTTAATTTTAACATCCTGGGACACTTCAATCACATCACGTATGAGGCAACCAATTAGAACAAACGACATCTACGTAACGATACTTGAGTGATCGGCTAGTGTCCAAAGACAGACGCCACTTCAACATGGATCAAATTTTCAGTTCTAACCCAGTTTACACTTGTTATCAATGTGCGGTCTGATTAGTTGTAATTCTTGTGTATCAACTGCCGGATTGTGCATCTGTAAACATTTTTTTGCAAGATTTAAGACATGAAATTAAAAATGTCCGTACAGCAATAACAAACATAAAAAGACTGAGTTGATGAATATTGGTTTTGACTGGAAGTGTCTCCCGCATCTGACTTCATATATTCATTAAAATTTTAATAGCATCGATCAGTCCAGTCAATGGTAAGTACTATAAACATTGGCTCTACAGATGAGATACCCCACATCGGGCAACTTTATTGTCTATTTCGGTTAATTCCTTTCTGAGCTCAAAATCATAGGAAGGGTGTCTATAAGTATTTGACTTTACCATCACAACATGCTATAACTAGTGTTAGACCGCCTTTACATGTACGTGCTAACCGCATGCGATTTGACTGATTAGCTAATGGAGACAATACAAGTATTCCTATTAATTATTCAGACAAATCACAAGCAATAATATAATACATTTTTAATATGTCAAAATGTAACCAAAGGTCTGTAGTCTTCAAAATTAATATTATGTGTGATTTCATTTGTTTTTCAATAGCAAAATACTGAGAAAGTTTAGACATTTTGTAAACAATTCTTTTAAAAATGAAATATAGCAATTTGTTGACTTCCCACACTAATTTTATAACGATCGCTTTTAAGCAACACTTACGCTTCTTGAACTATATTATCTCGAGTCGTATATTATACAGATATTCCTTCTCGATAACGTTTGTAAACATTATTTGTATATATTAAACTAAAAAGAACAATGTCTTTTGTTTCCTTGCAGGTAGCAGAGTTCTGATTTTCCTGTTGTTTGCTGAAGCTTTTGGATATTATATATTCGCAGTTTGTGCTATACATTATTTGATAACGTTCTTGTGGATTTCACCAGTAATAAATAAGACAACGAATCCCAAGCATAGCAAGTGCTTGAAAATATCTTTTAAAACACTACTACCCTTATATTTCATCGTAACATATGCAGACCCAAAAGATGCAACAGTTTCGAAGAGATATTTCGTCTACCAAGTTGCCATATTCATGGAAAACGTTATACTAACTACCTACGCTCTGTTTAGTATGATAAAAGTCAACACAACACTCCTACTAGAATCACAGGCAGGTTGGATTTTCCGTGTTTTGATCTTCCATCTCACGACTTTCGTTTTAAGTGTCATCTGTCTAATTGCATTTCGAATATTGTCACGGCGAAATACTTTGAAAGAAAAGTTTAATTTTTAATTTTGTGATATATGCACAAACATTAAAATTTGCATCCTTAGTTTCAAGTCTAACAAACGTATTTGATAATTGTTGAAGAGAAACCTGCCAGTGTTTATATATGCTCGTACTGTATTTGATTTTCGTAACTGAAGTGTAACCTAGTAAAGAAAAATATATTATTTATAACTATCTAACATGTAAACATTTGATTTTTACAAAATGATAGACGAATGTAACTTAAATCCAGATAAATAGTACTAACGTTCATAGTAGTAGATACAAGAAAATGAACCAGTTGTATTGTAATGCGTATTTGATTCTGTTATTCTACAGCCTTATTTCTTTCAACACTTATATTCGGTGTGTAATTCCTGAGGTTACGCATCGGTATACTTAGTAAGATCATGCGGAGTCTAATTAGAAACTTGCTGATAATCGAGCAAAAGTCTAATGTACTCACTTGCATGTAAGCTTTCGAAACAGGACGACAACCTCACTACATGAAATTGCACGAACAGTTTTACCCCAATTCCACTATGAAGTTATAACTCTTCAAAACAGATTCATATATCGGCTTCTCCTCTTCTATACTACAGAGTTTATCGGCTTCCCTCTACTCTCTATGCGTACAAATTACGAAGCAATGCATTTCATACTAGACAAAAATTTAAAATATGTAAATTAATATAGGCAAATAAAACTCTGTTTATATTTTCCTTCCAATGGGTAATGCCAGTAACACAAGCTACATTGTTATGCCACCTATAAGATATTTTTCATATTAAAACCATAACAACAAAAACTAAACTGTGTAATGTACAGATGTTGAATTAATTAGTTTTCGAAAGATATAATTTAAGAATAAAACTGAATTGGATTGAAGCAGTTTTCTTACAGTCAATTTACTATCTTTAACAAATCAACAAAACTATGCGTTGAAAAGAACATAATTTTGAACATTAAATCACTTGTTTTCAGTCTTGTTTAAGCTATAAATTACTTGATTTTAATATTGTATCATCTAATATCACTTTGTAATGTATAAATACTGACCTATATGCAGAACCGGATTTATGCATAGGCACACTAGGGGCCTATGCCCGGGCCTAGGGGCGCAACTTTCTCAGGGGCGCACTTTACAAGGAAAAATTAGAATTTGCTATTTTCAACCCGAGACGAAAACAAAACATTAAAAGAGAGCGCCAAACACCTTTGAACTTCCTGAACACCTCGTAAATAACTGACTTCAGGTAATTTGAAGTTAGGTTAATTTACATTAGAAATAGTAGAACAAAGATTTTTGTCTTTGTACACACCAACAATCATCATTACATTCTTTTCTTTAGTTCACAATGGTTCCTGGGGACCCACATCTTCCAACGTTAATTTAACTCATTTTCCGACGTCATACAAGGATGAAATTTTGTACAGTGACGTAAGTTCGGTGACAACACAATCTTCCATTGTTACTTTAATATATTTATATAATTTAAAAGCAGTTTTTTTTAAATATTGCACATAAATACTACCCTGCAATGTTTTGGGGTTTGACTGATTGCAGAAGACTTTAGGATTTGGGTAAAAATAATAATAAAATAACTTTTTTAAAGACATACTTTTCTTAAACAATTCGTACTAAAAGTAAAAAATAATTTTGTTTATGCATGACTTTTAAAAAGAAAGGCATGGGGCGCACCAATTGAAGAATTTATAAAGTGACTGTATATGAGAGAGCGCAACATGCTTTTCTTTTTAGTCATGCATAAACAAAATTATTTTTTACTTTTTAGTAGGAATTGTTTAAGGAAAGTATGTTTTTAAAAACTTTTTTAAAGACTATGTCACATATACGGCGTCGCTGTCATTTGTACCTCAGCTAATGGGCAAGAGATACTTTGTGTTAAGTATGCATGAAGGCGTAATTTACGCTAATTTTTGTAAATGAGGAAAACTAAAGTGTCTTTTCGGGTCCGCAATGGGTAGGTACCGTTCGTTCGAATCCTTCTGCCAATCATCCTGACTGATATTTTCCCTTTAGCTTCCTTCAGTTTCACAGACAAACGTCAGAATGGTACTTTAACTAAGATATCGACCGCTACCCTCCCTTACCCTATCCTGCCCTGATCCAAAGATGGTTTTAAAGACCTTACAAATTAAAAAATATCTTAACGTGTTTTTTATGACAGAAGAAACATTTTCTCCCCAACTCGACTTTATATCTTCAGGAGATGAATATTTCTGGATATGGTGTTTAAAATTCCAAATTCAAAGTGCACGTATTCAATGCGGCTAATGAGTGTATACTGTCGCTTTTGTCCATTCCTAAGGATTTTTTAACTTCAGAGTTCTTAGGGACGACGTATTGGCGAGTGGACTGATATCCTGACTAGTGACTAACAAGTATCAGTATATAGCAGGGTTCAATTATGTAAATCTACGTTTCCTTTTTCCTACATAAAGAGAAGTGGAAAAGAGGATGAATCTAAATGCTAAATAGCGAGGAGAAAATATGATGACTTTACAATTCTTTAATTTACTAATGATTTTGTATGTCCTTATATGATATAAGTGTCTTGTGTGCTTTGTGTTTTGTAATGTAATTGCAATTTTTAATTTTTTAAACTATAAATGTATTTAGAAATTTTTTGTGTTTTGTATTTTAATTGTTAACTTTTAGATTTTTTTTGAAAATGTATAAATAGATCTAGAAAACTTTGAAGTTTTGTATAGTAAGTCTTATTTTTTTAATGTGTTTCTCTAGAATGCTTTATAAATGTATTTAGGTAATTTTAGTGTTTTGTATAGTGATTAGAGTTGTAACTTTATAAAGGTGTTTAGGAAATTCTAGAGTTTGTAATTGTTAAAATTGTAAATCTATCACGAAACTGCAATGTGCCATTTGTGAAGTTAGAAAAAGTAGAATCTAAGAATGCCTGAAGGTAGGATCCTTTCAAAGCTGCATAAAAGCGGTGAACGAAATGTAATAACAATATTGTAAATAATAAAATTGGAAAATAATTTGTATTACCTTCTTGTTCAGTGCAATTAACATATTTTCAACAAGTAGTCTACAGTAACATAATTAAAATTGTTCATTGTATTTAATGAAACTATTTTATTGTTATGATATTATTGAACGTATTTTGAAATTAACCACATTACCAGAACTAAATAATTATCTCGTTATTATTATTAATGGCTAGAAGACGGAGGAGAGTCACTTGTCATAATGTGAGGGTAGAAAGGGGAAAAGGACGGAAGTGGTGAGGGTGGAGAGGCGGGGGCGCTGGAAGTCATGAGTCTTGGGCGGCTAAACGTATAAATCCGGCCCTGCCTATATGTTCATAAACCTTACAATTTAAATTTACAACAAAGAATTATACATAAAAGGCAAGTGTTACATGATAGTGTTCTCAATTACAAAATTTCTATTAAACAACCTGTCTTAATAATGTACGTATATTTGAGTGTGACTGAATTTCTATTAAACAACGTCTCATTTTAGGGGGGTTTGAAAGTAGTTATAAAGTTGTGTAAAATGATAAACACTTGATTTTCTGAACTGCAAGCAGTTATTTCTGTATTTAATAAGAAATGTTTGACTTTAGTCAAATTTACATACAGCCATAAAAAATAAATTTTGATTCAATTCAGTTAAATTTACAAATATTCTTATTACCACATGAGAAGGTCCATGAACGGGACGATGACAAAGTGTCTCTCCGACAAAGTGTCACTACGACAAAGTGGACCTGATTTTGAGAGACAGTTTGTCGGCGATAAACTGTATCTTCGATGAACCAAACTGAGAAAGAGAGACAGTTTGTCGTGTTCGACCCCGTCAAAGTGTCTCTCCTCAGGAATGCGATACAGTTTGTCGGAGAGACACTTTGTCGCTCATGAACCAAATGAGAAGAGAGACATTTTGTCGTGTTTGGCCCCGTCAAAGTGTCCCTCTTCAGGAATGCGATACAGTTTGTCGTAGAGATACTTTGTCGCCGATGAACCAAATGAGAAGAGAGACAGTTTGTCGTGTTTGACCCCCGTCAAAGTGTCCCTCCTCAGGAATGCGATACAGTTTGTCGTAGAGACACTTTGTCGCCGATGAACCAAATGAGAAGAGAGACAGTTTGTCGTAGAGACACTTTGTCGTTGGGACACTTTGTCGTTGGGACACTTTGTCGGCTACGAACCAAATGAAGAGAGACAGTTTGTCGGAGAGACACTTTGTCGCGGTCCCCCATGAACATGACATCAGCTGTGAATAACCTAGATCAGAGATCACCAAACGAATATTGTTAGCTACTGGTTGGTAACGGAGACAGTTACCATTTTCTAACTACAACATTATAATAGACACATTACAAAACTTGCAGTGTAGAAAAGGATGAAAGTTCCTTAGTAAGATAGATAGTATTTATATTAGAACATATATGTATTTTTCTACACTCATTCTAATAGCTTTGGACAACATAAAGAATTTTTACAATTTGACATTTTTTTAATTAGCATTTTTAGCTCGCCCAGGGTGCTCTCCAAATAATTAAACAAAGGTCTCGCAAGTTTCTTCTCAAGTCAGTAAACACACGAAAAAAATCAGCAAATACTCTCTTTCACACACACACACACTGGCGCAAAATAGTAAACACAGCGAACATATCTGTTCCTCAGAGCTAGATCCGCATTATTCCAATTTTGGCGAAAACGTGATTAATGCAATTTTGTACAGCATTCCGAAGTTTGCTTGCTCGATTCTTGATGGAAACATGTCCATAATGTAAATAAGAAAGTCTATCGTGATGTAGTTTGTCCATTTAGTTTCTTCATGAAAGGTAGTTGTTTTATTTTTTCTCGAAAACAAGAAATTGTGTCTTAAGGCTACTAGCTCTCAGGTACAGATATTATTCGAGGTAATGTTATAGCGTAGCGATTAAACAGTTGCGTATCGTTCTTATATTCAATATGGAATCTATGAGAAGGATAAAATGACTGTTAAAATACTTCATTTAGAAAAATATGTTTATTTATTGATTTTTCTTCGCGATTAATTTTATCAAAGGGCTCGCGCGAGTCCTTGTGAGCCCCACACAGCACACCCCTGCTTACGCCTCTGTACCTACAATTTAGCCAACAATAAAATTAGAATTTAGTTTCTCTTTCGAAAGCACATCACAACATCATCTTCGAATAGATTTTACTTGTATTGTCCGAAGTAAAAAGATGAAATAGACGTTCTACAGGATCTGGATTAAGTTTTTAATTAAACTAAACATATCGCAGAATTATAGCAGTTAACCCCTCTTTGCTATTATCTTGTGTTATTAGAAAAAAATTGCTTAGTTTGCTTTACCCCCTGATCAGGTAAGTTGAGCACACACTCATTTTCAGCTTGTCTGATTACGTTAGTTTAGAAAGGCTGATCTTAATTTCACTCCTCTTTCCTATGATATATCTAATTTATCCATACATGATCTTGCATATGGACTGTGTTTTAACAACAGAGAGAAAAAGTATTGGAGGTTTACGGCCCAATTGCTGTATTTTGCTACAAGCAAATTTTCCTTCTATTAAGTATCGACAACATCAATGAGCTATTAGTAACCTGTGAGTCATTGCTAGTCACTACAAGTTTGTCGATTCATTATGTTGCTGGTCATGGAAATATTGAAGGGAACAAGGATGTTTTGTTAAAAGGATTTGCCTTTTCGCAGAGAACATGAAGACTGACGACAAAGTTTAGTCTGATTACCCCAATCAGAAATTAATTAGGTGCTTCGCCTTCCTCGATGCTCAATTGTTCCTTGCCTCCTCTTTCGCTGAGCACGAGTTTCTTAAACGTAGTTTCCATATTTCCACCCATTGTAAGTACTTGTCGACCATACCGTTTGGTTAGCAGGAGTTTCGCGATGAACAGTATGCATAAGAAAACATGGACCCGTATGTAAATGCTGCAGATCAAAGTGACGGACTTTATTAGAGTTAACGTACCTAATTGGTATAAGAGATGTGATTTTATATATTTCAAGCAACGGTACAAAACGACAGATTCGTAAATATTTTAATTTACATTTCAAGCACCAGAAGGAAACTTGATTTTAATAACATTTTAATGTAAATATTTACTCTACGGAAACCTCTTCCCCGGTTTCTTTACTGACAATGGTAGAAGAACCACGATAAGCAAGTTAAGTTGTAGTCCGAACGCAAGTTAGTTTTATCCGTAAATTTTACCATCGTAAAATGTTAGTAATCTAAACAAGGCATACGTATGTATGCCTAACTATTAACACACTAACTGCAATATATCTACAACTTACCTCAAGAGTAGTAGACATGTAGGGACAAACTTCCTAACTCCGTTGTACCTGACCATGTGCTCTCCTTTTAAAAGTTCCAACGTCGAACTCCAACATGATGTCCTAGCATGCTGTTCCGACCGGTCGGTTCTTCTTTCTTCTGGAGCATATAGGTCCAAGTTCAAATCCAATATGTATCGTGTCGATCGTTTCCTTAAACACACTATACGAAACTTCGTCTCTCTTGTTCGATGTGTTCATTCAACTCTTTGAATAGTTGTAACGATCAGACTGTCTTCTATCTGTGTCGTGACTCTTCACTATCACACAACTTAACTTGTAACAGACAAGCACTGTAACACTCACATCGTAACTTGTAGTACGTCACAGCCACATGCTCTAGTCTCTGCTCTGCGCATGTACTGCTGACTACCAATCACTGTTTAACTTCCATCAACCAATTAAGAACTAGTTAACACTTCGACTAACATATATACTCATAGGTCAATATGTTCAACATATACCGGTAACTACCCTTTCCCTACACAAATGGGTAATAGTTAAAAGCTACACTTAATTATATACAAATCTCATAAACCTTAGGAGATTTATATACCGCATAAATGAAGAGTTAGCATATCTGCTCCTTCCTGGCATTAGGGAGAAACACTCAAGAAGATACAATCACCTGTAAACATATAAATGTTACAAACAAGGGCAATAATTTCGTGGAAGCTAAGTATTTGCAAAAATTAACTTATCTTCTTGGGTTTAGAACATTCATGATGAACTGCGTACCCACGTTCGAACGTGAGAAAGTACTCTCCCGAAAGGTTTATAATGCACCATGTATTTCAAGCCAATTAAAATCATTATGGGTATATTTAATTTCCTCTCAACAGACTTCCTTCCCTACAAAAAAGCCAATTTCAACTTCAGTGCATCACCTGAACTATAGTCGCATTTATTTGTTCTCCTCAATAACTAATTTATTGGCATGGCCTTTCGGTATCTCAGGCTCAGGGTTTGACTACTCTAGAATTGGCTTACTTTTTTAATTGTCAAGTTCAAAGAATGACCAGTGGAACATGCGTAACAAACAATTGAAATATTTTTCTCGACTTAACTTGCCACACAAATAATCACGTTACTTTATTTATATTACATTTTCCATTGTACGAATTAAATAGGTCAACTAAATAAAAATTACTATTTGTCTTATACAATTTCTTCTTCATACATTTTAATAACTATAATTACTACTCCATCTTTTTCTAAAAGTGTCCGTGAAGTAATTATGGTTTAACCGAGGCCAAGTTTTAACCAGCTTTTTTAAAAAATGAATAATTAACCAAACTCTTCGAAATACAAGCGTCTAAGGTCAGGAAATCTTAGTGGGAGAAAGTGTATAACATTGGATCGCATAAAAATAAGAATAATAATCTAACCTGACTTTTTTTACCTAATTTGTTTCTATGAAGTGTATAAAGCCTCTAAAATGCGTCTAAACGAGAAATGACATCCCCCCCCCCCACACACACACACAAACAATGACATTTTTACGATAACGATATTTGATCCCGAACCTGTATTTGAAATGTTTTCTGCGAAGCATGATCAGAAGCACGATTACAAATTGTGGGATGTGTTCCATTTTTGTAGAATCGAACGAAAAATGACCCGAATGGAAGCCAAATGAACGGTAATGTTTGGTAAGTATAATTTTGATTGGCTACGTTTGTAAACCAGTCATTGTAGTAGCTCATATAATGAAGGACGCAAGTGTTTGTAGAGTAAGGAAGAACGGGAGAGCAGCGTGACCACCGCTAGTACTTTCGTACTAGATCTTGTACCTTTTATAATATTTTAGTGTTCTAGTACGTTCACCAACAATTCTAGTACTTTTCTCCTCTTCTTTTCTCGTAAATACATTTGGGAGTGGAAAAGGAATCTCACGAATATTTGGCAATGAAGGAAAATTTCATTGTTCCTGGTAACTTTTTTCCTACTTGGTGTTCGTCTTGTATTGCATTTACAAGAGAGGAAGTGGTAGGCCCTACAGAGTAGTACAGTCCCTTCTCCAATGAGAAGTGGTTGTTTCACGCTTGACAATTCGTAGGGCTCGGGATACGGGATGATAGTTGATAGTGCTTCTTTATGAATCGCGGCAAATGCTTTTTGGGGAAAAGGTACAGGAGAAAGGGGGGCGGAAGAAATGAACCATGTAGCACTATTTACAATCTTGAAAGGCAAGATGTCGCCGGCAAAAACAATAGGAAGAAGCGGCACGGCAGATACGATCTATAGATGATCCGTGGGCCGGGAAGAGAAGGAAAAGTGCGGAAATATCTGAAAATAAGACGTCTTATTTGTTTCCTTCCCTCGCTGAATTTCTCTGTCATCAAATATGTGCCGCCAACTTTGAGGTAAAAAAAAAGTAGTCGTCTAAAGAAAAAGACGTTCGTGAACTCTGAATGTCACGTCCTTTAATTTGTGAAATGATACGATATTTGTAGATTACTGGTTAATACGCAATAGCTATTTCGAACAAAATTAATCAGCACATTCGTCGTTTGTTTCAGATTTGCTTCGTCCCCGTTCTCACACAAAGCGATGGTTTTGGAGAAAGAGGAAATTTATCTTCCTGACGTGAAAGAATTACCAGTAATAAGCAACTAAAATTTTTGAACATTTTGTGATTTTTATAATCATAATTTTCGAACAACGTTTTATAATTCTGAAAGCCTGAATATTTAGTTCAACGTCCAGTTTCATTAGTTTCTTTCAGAGAAACCTCTTTGAAGAAAGGATATTTTTATATCTTCGGGGAAAGGGAAATCTCTGAGGGAGGGTAAGAGGATAGGTCCCGTGTGCGCTTCTTGGTCGTTTAGAATTTTGTTGGGGCGAGATATTTTTCGTGACCCGATAATTCCTACACTCTGAAAAAAAAAGCTGAATTTGATTCAAAATGATTCCATATTTTATCAAAACGCCAGGAGATTCAATTTTTTCATTTTGAATAAAGGCGTGAATATCAATGGCGAAACAGGCATTTACAAAGAAACTCTGTGGGCCGTTGAACAAAGAATTGAGAAAGATGTGAATTAAATGCTTTGTTTTTGAGTTTTATTTATGGCCTTTTTGCATCGAAAGTTCAGGTCGGGATAGGCCAGGGGAAAGGAAACGGGAAGCTGAAGTTTAAGTTGAAGGTATCATCCTGACATTTGCCTGCTTTGACTGAGGAAAACCCCTGGATCATCGGCCGCTGGGATTGAACCCAAGACCTCCCGAATTCTAAACCAACGCTCTACCACTGAGCCACGGCTGCTCGGTTTAAATGCTTTGCATAGAATATTTGGTTGTATGGAGCGGAAACCTGAACTCTACGAAAGAGTGACGAAAGAAAATTTGAAGCCTTTGAAATGTGGATTTGGAGAAGAATTGAAAAAATCAGCTGGATACAGAAGGTGCGAATTGAAGTGCTGAAGAGAACAGACGAATAATATTGGGAAAATAAAGAAGAGAAAAAGAAAGTAGCACAAATATTGGCTGCGCAGATATTTGTGCTGAACGATGCAATTGAAGGTATGATTGAGAGGAAGAGAAAGAAGACAAATTCAACTCTTTAACAGTATTAAGGAAGATAAAACCGTGTCCTAAGATAAAAGGGAAAGCGTAGGATCGGAATAAATGGAGAGTGTTTTGCTTACCTTGAAGGACCAGCCACTTTCGGCTGAACATTAATTATGATAGGTCACGGCGGCTCACTGGTAGATCTTACAACTCTGGTTTGTGGGATCTCCGGTTCGATCCCGGCTCATACCATATGGAATTTATAGTGGATAAGCACCGTGTGCGTGGGTTTTTACGGGGTTGTCCCGTTTCCTCCCATTTTCTTCATTTCACAAATCCCCTCATCATCCATTCGACCAATCAAAATTGCCTAAAGGCCTTAAACAAAATTAGGTGGAGTTTTGCAAGGTTTCTATCGAATTTTGACCGTAAGAAATTTAAAGTTGGGGGTTATCTCGATGATTTGGGGGGTCACTCCACACCCACAGGGGAGGGGGATCTGGCGGAATGGTTATAAAAGATATTAATATCGTAAAATGTCATAAACGGGAGCAGATAAAATTTTAGTACTTTTCCCCCAGATCTAGTACATTTTTCTGCACAAGTTGGTACAAAATATTTTTGCTGGGTGGTCACACTGCGGGAGAGGCAGGTTTAAAATTTAAAATCCATGGATAGAAAACGTGGGTATTGCCCGTAATCTGGCGCTGCATGTGCTATGAACTGCAGTCGTCAGCCCGAGAAGAAGAAGAAGAAGAAGAAAACGTGGGTGAATTGATTTTTATTTCATTATTTCTGTATTGATTATGAAAGGTATTTCGAAGTTTGAATGAAGTTTAGGGTTAAGTTTATTATCGCCGGACCAATTTTATCAAATTTACAGGATGAGTTTAGGCAATTTACTTCGGTTTGTGATGTAATGCGAGTGAAAGTTCAGTGTGGGTAACAGTGGAAATTAATAGTCTTCTTGTAGTTAGTTTTGAGACGCACTGCATGTGGTGGCGGAAGGAATTATTTGGCGTAGAGTTACAGTTGTCATGTGGATGCAGGTAGATCAGTGTTTTTTCGCTGGTTTTATCTGTCGCTGTGCAAAAAAAACACCGAACTTTACTTACCTAACCTCCAAGTGCGTTTTATTAGTCACTGCAGAAGGAGGAGAAAAAATCCGAACCTGACTTACCTAACTTCCAAGTGCGCTTGATTAGTTGCTGTGCAGAAGGGGGAAAAAAAACCGAAGATAACTTAACTAACTTCCAAGTGCCTAAGCAAATAAAGAAAAAAAAAAAAAAAACGCTGAACCTGTATTTTTTTTTTATTTGGGTCTGGTCCGGTGGTAGTAAATAATTGCCGAAGTTTACAGGAGCTGAGTATAATAGTTATACTGAGAGTTACGTTCAATTACAGCACACAGTTCTTGGTTGTGATATGTAAAAGATGATCACACAAGGGATCTCCTTTGTCATCTCAGCAAAAGATTTTCTTATTTAGATTTCGCTCGGTAAGGCAAGATTTAAACAATGCGTACTTTAATTTGACCACTGAATAATTTGGAGAGCAATCTATTCTACAGCCTTACTAAACTGCGATAAGTAGCATTTAGGAAAAAGAGATTTTATTGGAAGGGAGCTCCATTGTAGTCCACTATCCTTGCACTTTTTCATATTTGATGCAGTCTAACCTAACCTCATCGCAGCATATTGAATATGAAGCCAGAAAGTTGAAAATTAGATGAGAAAAGTAACAATTCAAGGGGCGTGAAATGATTACAATGAAGCAGCCCCGCTGGAAGATCAGTGTAATTCGTGTGAAGTAAGACAGTACCGATATACTTCCATGTTGTTTCATACGGTATGCGAAGTTCTTTGATGTCCACCTCTGATTAATTATTTGGACATGTATTTCCACTTTTACTCTGGTAGTTGGTGGATTTTGCTAGTTCGTCTTACACACACTTCATTATTTCTCGTTAATATTATCGGTACGGTATATTTCATGTAGAGTGTATGGAGATGTTTAAGAATTACGATGACTGGTCCATCCTGGAAACCACTTATTTCAGGAAAATAAGGTAGTTTTAAATTAGAAATAATAAATAAAAATTACAGCTTATCTAAGAAATCTTATTTATTCAAATCTGAGCACTTGTACACAAGAAAGTAAAAATAAAATTTATCTGTGTGTTGAAAGTGGGCCAGTTATCTTTACTCTTCAACATTGCCTTCATTCTGATTGATATGACGTTCTAAGGATGAGTCCTTCAGTTTTCAATGAGCTCCGAATCAATTGTGCCCTACCGGTAGTTGTACTCGGGAGTCCTTGTTTACAAAGGTATAACTAATGTTATTTTCATGCAGGAGAGACAGAAACAGTGAAAGTATACAAGTTTTACTATTTCTAACCAAAATTGATATAATTTATCTAACCTGA
>JAGDQP010044379.1:0-15924 GCA_022664845.1 Lepisma saccharinum
TTATTGTTTCTTGACAGTACATGAGGAACACACATACACTGTTTATAAATATTACCAACTTTCTGCAAGTATTCTTGGGCAGTTAAACATGAAGCATTAAGTGTATCGTCACATTGTTGTTTGTTTTGGATCTGATTCAGCTAGACTCTTTGGAGCATCGACTTCTAGCATCTATGGTCTCCCAGATCGAGGAGAATACGAGAGATCAAAATTTCTGTTTGAAAATCTCCTAAATCGTAGCAGATAGTTGTTAACTCAATACGCCTTCATACATTCAATAAATAATTTGATAGTCTCGGTAGCATCTCTTCTTTGGTGAAACGAAAACAGCATACACTTACGGATATTCTGTTCTTGAACTTTAAGGTTCCTCATCTTAGAAACAATGATCTGAAATTAACAGCAAAGCATTTTAAAGTAAAAGAGGAGGTCTGCTTTAAAGAAACAACCATATTTACTCATTTCTGGTCTATTTACAGAACAGCAGTCGGCTAAGGTGAACCATGTACAAAATAATTTATTACCTTCCGGTTCCTCTTACATATAAGAAAATAGTTAATCACTCAAAGTCGAAATAAAAGACTTGCAGCAATATTTCATGGTTTTCAATTACGTAGAATGGTTGAATGCGATATCTGAGAGGAAATTTTCAACATCAATACTGAACTAGAATAAAATGAACGTTTTGAATTCATTTGTATAATATAACAGCCTGGCAATTAAGTAATTATACAGTGATTATCAAATGAAAAATAGAAAGAAATAATAAATATGCATTATTCATATTGCATTCCTTCTGCGACAATACACCGATTGACGAAGTCTACTAAAGATGGAAATGAACTATGCAATTTTTCAATTGGTATATTCTGCGTACGGATCTGCAAACTGACTCGATTCTCACAATGTCTTCAAAAGTGCATCTTTTCGGCAGTACTTACGCTTTCGGAAACTGCTAGCATTTGTTAACGAATAAAATGAATTACAATTCAGCACACACACATCTCGTGGTTAGACAAACAATTGTTCTGTATCACTGCGTGTTAGCGTGTGGCAAATATTAACGTCCCTATTCACAATACTTAATTTGAGCAAATATAATCCTAATGCATAACCGTACGCAAACATAACGATACTAACAGTGAGTCAAAATTTTTCTCAAAAATTAATTTTTGTTAAATAATAACCTTGCTGCAGCAGAAACACAAACTTTGCACTCTCCGTTGACACTTGCAAGTGCATTTACTTTCCCTATTAGCTGAATTTGTTAACTTGTATTCTCCATTTCGTCCAGATGTTGTACAATCGTAGTAAAATCACTGCGTCTTATTCGTCGTGGTTCTAGACGTCAAAAATATTTTAATTCCTGCGAACAATTTTCTTGATAGTTTTCCTTTATTTGATAATCTGGCAATTTATAGAACACTAAGCTCGCAGAGGTCCATTTTTGTTGTAGAGATCACCCACTAGAATGTCTAATAATTGCTCTCTTTATGATTCCAAAGTTTCCGAAGGACCCTTTTGAATCCATGGTATCATCCTTCCATTGATTTAGATTTCTAAAACAGAAAATGAACGTCCGGGGCTACCACAATGCGTGACAACGTTTGACTGCTAAAAGCCTAGATAATTCCGCACCCTTTAATTCTAATGCACGACTCAAACTACTTGCATGTGGGACTAAAACCTTATGAGAGAAACACGTAAGGGTAATAAACAAACAATCATTGCTTTAGTAACTTAATCTGTTCTCTGGCAATGAAATGAGCATTGTTATGTGAACAATAAACTTTTGAGCTGTAAGTTCTTCTTCCAAGTACTTCCAAGTAAGGGATACGCTAAATTTGGTTTTACAAGAGATTCGTTATATTTTCTCTTTTCCATTAAATATGTATTCAACTGAAAGTTATTCACTGGTGCTGCTACAACTAGGAAAATAACAACATCATTAAGTTAGAAATAATTAGGTTACATCCTCTTATCCGCCACATACTTATAAACATTCGTATACACGGACTATTATCATGCTCTCCAATATACCTTGCTTCATGGGACGAAGAAAATGAAAAGTGACAATGAAGAGTTTTTATATCCCCTAAATTAGTTCTAGATTCTATCAAACTTGTATCTTGCTTAATATTAAATTTTAGTTCGAACATTAAAACAATCGACATTACCAGACCATCATTATATAAATAGAATAAAAGCTCAATGCCTTTTTCATAGCGATTGCGCGGTGACAACATCTCAATTCCTTTACTACCATTAGAGATGTGGCAATTATAATTTTCATTGTTCAGTATCAGAACTAGATATACTTATTTTGTGATATAAACTTACGAGTATATTCCTAAATTATTATTAATATTCTTAAACCTGGTTGGTTCAAGTCTGAGTTTGAGTAGTTAACTTGTGTATATACTTATAACTTTGAGAGTCTTCGTTCATTGGGGTAGGGGGTAGGAACTTAGACAGCAATAGTTTTTCTATATATAATTATCATTGTTTAGAGTCCTATCCTGCTGTGAGCATCTACCACCAATGATAAGTAGCAATAAAGTTGTAAGCTTAAGCACATGTATGCAATTTCTTTCCTTTATTTCTTATTATTGATATATAAAATATATAACAAGCCTACGGGTTGTTAAAATAATGTCTATAGATTTAAGTCTTAAATCTTTACATTGTACTAAAATGATTGTAGTTTATTTTTTCTAATGCTTTAATTTGATTTTTCAAGTAGGGAATGCAAGTTTCCAATTTCGTGATAAAATTAAGTGGGTATTTTTGTGGGTTCAGTTTCACCGTGAACGTGCGGAAGGACAGAGTGAATATGGGACCTCGACAGAGCGTCATAAGGACGTGTAAGCTGTACGAGTTCAAACTGGAGTCAAACGCAGCTGCAGCGGGGCGGAAGATATGTCAGGGCTTTGGTGAGGGTGTCGTGACTACGCGGACAGTTCAGCGGTGGTTTACCAAGTTTAAGGAGGGTGACGAAACACTCGAAGACGCACCACATGCAGGAAGACCAACACAGGTACCAAATTAAGATTTTCAGGCAGCAATTGAGGCGAACAGTGGCCAGACATGTGAGGAACTGGGACTACAATTCAGTGTGAGTGGAGGAACCATTCGGCAATACCTCCATAAACTTGGGAAGCACTACAAGTTGGGTCGATGGGTCTCACATGATTTGACTCCGGGCCAGAAGGCAACGCGAGCAGACACCTGTCTTTCTTTGCTGTCTCGTCTGAGGAAGGAGCCATTTCTGAACAGGGTGATGAGAAGTGGGTCCTTTACGAAGCTCCACGGCGCCGTCATCATTGGTTAGCATCCCATGAACCCGTTCCAAAACAGCCGAAACTAGCACTGCACCAGAGGAAGATCCTCATGTGTGTTTGGTGGACTGCTCACGGCATCGTGCATCAGGAACTGCTACCAGCTGGTCAGAGCATCAATGCAACTGTGTACTGTCAGCAGTTGAGCCGTGTTCAAGAAAAACTCAAAACTCTGGAGCCAGCACTTCTGAATCGCAAAGGGGTCCTCCTGTTACACAACGCTAAGCCCCACGTGGCCAGGATGACCCGGGACACATTCTACGCGTTGGCTGTTAAACACTATTGAATCCTCCATACTCCCCGGACATTGCACCGTCCGATTTTCACATGTTCCATTCCTTGGACAATCAACACAGAGGACGCCAGTTCAAATCCCTAGTAGAGGTGCAAAATGCACTTGATACCTTCTTCGCTTCACGGCCCACCAAGATCTACCGCGATGGAATCCATGGCCTTCCTTAACGTTGACAGAAGGTCATCGATACTGATGGGGACTATTTTTGATCTTCCAGGTACGTCCTAGGTGACATATCGATGTTCGAAGGTGGTGGGGGAAAAGCGCAGAACTTTTGTGCTTATCTTTATAGATATCATTAAAGGTGCTCCAAGCTCCTCCTCCTATTGTGCGAATCTACTTCCAGTGATAAGTATTCCAATTTGTAAAAGCGTAAGCAAAGTTTTAACATCTTATATAGTAGCGATACTTGTAAGTTATATTTAGGGGATCAAGGTAGCCAAATTATTTCACATTATGGGATTATAATGCTGTTACTAATCGTAAGTAATGTTAGCGCTATTGTATTGTATTTATATTTGTCATAAGTGTGTCTTTATTACATACCAAAATATGGCGAAAGAATGAAGAATGAAGATACAGTATATCTCATAACTTCTTGGAGAAATATCTTTAAAGGCAAATCATAGATTTGTATGTGTTTGAGCCTTCAGTTTTTAATCATGTTTCTCTTATAGTTTACAATCATCTTGTTGACCAGCAGAATGGCCAATACCTGTTAGCGGGCAAGAACGGGTAGTAACAGTTAAAATGATATGAACGCATACACAGTATGTAGTATCTTAGTTAAAAAACATATTGGAAACGAATGCAAGTAGTTTCAAACATGTTAAATTATCTGTTCAAGAGATTTGACTATGAGAATTAGTTATCTTGCTTGAGTTACGCAGAGGCCCAAATTCAACATCTGCTATATTAATCTACAAGAATACGTCCCTTTTAATTGATGTTAAGCTAAAATATCCATTAGATATATTAATGTGCTATCGATCATTCTAAACAATTTTATTGAAGGAATATCAAGCTTAGTAAACGTGTATTTACAATGTGCTTAATTATGTCCACAGGGTATGCTATACTTTAAACATGAATACAAAAGTCAACGGATCTAAGTGCGTTCTCGAAGAATAAGTTGGGGGAAACCTTTTAAATATAACCCGAAATATGTTTGACACATTTTTTTGTATTTTGTACAAATGGACTATGGACTTTAATGTGTCCATGTTCAAAACATGACATTTTTGTGTCAAATATATTTTGGGTTATTTGTAAAGATTACCTCAAACTTTCTTTGTTCGAAAATGCACTTTGACGCTTTGATTTCTGGGGTCCACAAATGCATATCTACTAAATAGCTTTGCTTGTTTGGAGTTTGATAGCAACCTTTGTTGGTCCTAATAGTAATTAGTCATTTGTAACCAAACAATTTAGCATCCTAGAGGAGACTTAAATTCATGAGTAAACTTACGTGTCCCGGTGTAGATACATACTTATACTAATATGACCTTCTAATTTGGAATTGTGAGTGCATAAAAACTCCAATATAATTTATAGATCGAAATTGCTTGGTACACTTTGCATAAAAAAAATTGCAACAGCTGAGGCCATGCAGCTAGGCAACCCAAATGGCATCTTCTTATCCCATAATCGTGTGCGGTAAACAAACCCGTCTTTCTCCTTCCTTCGTCTCGTCCATACTAAAATCAGCAAAAATCATGAGCACGTTTTATTTTCCAAATAGACATGTATTAGTGTTGATAAAATGAAAGAAAAAGTCCCTTTCGGTAGGCCTACAGGGTAAGGTAGATCTCCAAGTTTTTTTTTATTTTCAAAAATTCAAATCTCGCCTTATATGAGCGCTATCGAGAAGCTATTTATTGTTTTTCTGATTATTCATCAAGAGCTGTTCAACGATACCCCACAAGACGTATATATATTTATATATATACTCGCTTTGTTTCGCTGGGAGCGCTGCCCAACATCTTCCTGCAGAACTACACCAACATGGTGTCTATCTGCCCCCTCTCACGGGGGGCTGCGTCCCAAAAGGGGATGTTTGCCCCATTTATTGTAACCTACTCTTGGTCATACATCTTAAAAAGAAAATTTCGTTTCTCTACCTTCAATGATTTGGAAATTGAACTTTTAGGGCGGCCATTTTTGATCCAAGTTGACGACTTTTTGAAAGTTTCTTTATATTTTCGTAACCCACTTGTGATGGTACACCTTTAAGGAAAGTTTCATTTATCCAGCTCAAACGATGTGCATAATGGGATTTTGGGCGGCCATTTTGGATCCAAGATGGCGACTATTCCCAAATGTTGTAATATTTCCCTAAACTACTCGTCATAATGCACCTTTATGCCAAATTTCGTTTCTCTAGTTCAAATGGTTTGGAAAATGTTTTCTTAGGTCCGCCATTTTGGATCCAAGATGGCGTCTTTTATACATCATGTAATATTTTAGTAACATACAAGTTATAATGCACCGTGTTACCAAATTTTATATTTCTAGCTGCAGCCGTTTAGGCTGTGTATTCTATACAAGAATGGGTTCGGCGGCCATTTTGGATCGAAGATGGCGACCGATTTTGCCCAGTAACGAATTTAACCTAGCTATTAGGCCTAGAAACAATATATAAAAATTTTATTCAAATATCTTCCAAATTTTGGCCACTAGCGTGTTATAATGATATAATGAAACATTGAAACCCATGGATGTCTGTTAGACAGAGGCATAGAAATGAGAGAGAGAGGGGGGTGGGGGTGGAGATAGAATAAGAATAAGCAGTACAGACGAAAATATGGAATTTAAATGTAGTAAAAATAATAAGTTCAGTTCTCACAGTATAAGGTTCAGTTCCCACAAATCAAATCTAACAGCAAGAGAGAAGTGACTTTTGGATTTTATATTTTTTTAGGGCTATTAGAATATATAAAGGATGTTGAAAAAATCCATTAAAACAACTTCAAAATGGATACCAAACTTGGTGGTCAGATTAAATACTCATGATTTCCAGTGAAACTCCAGAGTTTTGAGACACATCTAGGATACTATCAAAAGTGAAACACACATGCTTTGTTTGCGCGAGACTCGTTTCCAAATTTGATGAGGCTTATTAAAAACACATTGATTCGGAATACTTTGTAATTAGAGATTCCGCCCGGATTTTCATTTTGGGGGTGGAAAGTAAAATTTGGGAGGGTGAACGTAGAGTTTTGCACGGTTTAAATCAACTTTTGTCCTGAAAAACGTGAAAGTTGGGGATAGTCTCGAGGATTTGGGGCTGACACCCCACAGGAGCCGGGGTCTGGCGGAATCACTGATTGTAACAAATCCAATAGATACCGTAGGCCATACCTTCCAGTCCAGACTACTAATGCAAATTGAACATAAAACGAAAATGCATGAATTATAATTGTTCTGCTTAATTTCTGTCAGAAAGAGCCAAAATTATAATTCCAAACTGTATCAAAATGAAAAGTTACAAATGTTCAAAAGCAAAATTAGCATGTTCCTATAGGCATAGTAAACCTTACATGTTCCACATTGCAAACGTGAAAAAAAGAAACACATGTAATAGTATGTTGACAAATTATAGGATGGAAACGAATTTGGTGCCACACTAATATAAAAATAATTATTTTCTTGAAATAGCGGAAAAAGTGGGCCTTTTTCCACTCATGTCTTAAAATTTATCTGTTCTGAACATGCCACTCTATATGCCACCCATTGCGAATATAACGTTCTAATAATTACAACATTAATGAACTAGTGCTTATAACAATTCGCACAGATAAAATCAAAACGGCATAGCTGAAACGGGTCGCCGGGTGTCGGGGGATGCTGGTCAAGTTTTGTACTGGGTCGACGGGTGTAAGATTCGAACCCATTCTGACCCGCTGGTTCGATTTAGATCTGATAACCCGTAGGATAAAGGATATATTTTAATTATTTCATTGCGTTTGAAAAGTCTTTGTTTTAGGGATGACGAGGATCGGAAATGTTACCCCAAGATCACGAAAATACGACATCGAACTTTCCAGTTAAATAGACTATCCAGATCGGGTCAATCGGTTTACCGGACTATTTATGTTTGAGTCAGGCCATATTACTTGATCATCATTTAGCTGTGGAGCACGCACATATAGAGAGAATGCGTGTAAAGTAAGAGAAAAAATAAAGATAAATAGGTAGAGAGAAGAAGAAGCGAAAGACGCAGCAAAGACACGATAACAATATATTAAGAAAAAGGGGAAGAGAAAAAAACAATTAAAAATATGAAAACTACATTATGCTAAACAGCACACACACACACTGTTTACTGGGATTCTGACCAGTGATGTTTCGAAAGTTCTCTACAACGGAGATGAATCTCTGTTTAAATATTTCAGTGTACACGAAAAAGAAACTGCCTACTGGGGAATCGAACCTAGGTTTTCAAATTAGAAGTCCAGCACGATTGCGATACTCCACACTTGCCTCTATCCAAAACGTGCTTAACAAGTGCTATAGTGTTTCTTTCTAAGAATAATAACATGAAAAGAGGATATTTTTGCTCAATGACGTGTTCTTAACTGTCCTTGTAACCCCTTGAGTCTTGATTTGGATTTTTCCAACCAACATTTGTAAATCGTCTTCCTCTCTATAGCGACTCAGGCGCTTCATTCCACAATCGGAAATATTCTCAGTTTTGTATGAGAAATGATGATTATTCATTATCGCTTTGTAAAAAGATCTTTAACTTGAACAGGATTTTAACCTATGTTGGCTTGCTATCGTATTGAAATGTCCAACGCGTTTCCCCTACTTCATCTTCCCAACGAAAGAGATCAGCCCATGAATTGGGAAGTTCAATACGAGGAAAATGTAACATTAAGTGTATGTGTTACAGTTTGTCTGTATGTATTGTGTGGTAAGTAAACACACTGTATGCATGTTGTTTTTGTCATGTGGAATTATGAAATGAATATATTATGGTAGTCTGATTAACAAATCCAGCTTAGGGTAAGTATTGCCACATTAAGATAGATCATTTATTGTATTTTATTTTAACGTAAACCAGCCTGAACGAAGCTAACATCACACAAAAATGTCATTAGCAAGTGGAGAAGTTAAAACTTCAATTAAAAGTTCTAATACACTTCGTGCAATATGGCAAGTTGAACGTAACACAAAACTGTAACTTTTGACACTTTTTTCTTGTAAGTATAAAAAGTCGTTACTTGCAGCCGAATCGAACCTACAATCATAAGATTTCCTTCTCCAGCAAGTGCCTCAGGATTGAATTCGATTCGTCATCATATGTCAATATTACGCGAAAGTGTACCTGTTTGTAAATTTTCGGATCGGAGTTACTGACTGAAGTCGCCTAGTATCAAAATTATCTCCACATTTTCAACTTCTGTGGAATAAGAAAAGGAAAAAAAAACTACATGAGCTTGCAATAATGTTAGCGGTATAGAACTTACCTACATTGAATATTGTCCAGCTCATTCCTCATGGCCGAAATCTTTCAGGCTCTAGGTTATCGTACTTTTAATGCTTATGAGTATGGGATGGAACCCCATATTTTCCAGCATTTTTTCTTTACTTTTCCAGCTAAGTCGGAACGTTAAGTATTCGTTCTCTACTAATTGTAAATGGTGTTTACATTCAAAATAAGACAAATTGTGTTTAAATTTATTTGCAAATGTTTATATAATCAAGATGAGAATAAAGCCAGTACGCAAAGACAAAAACTATTTTTAAACATTACCAATAATAATTGCTACGAACGACTAAACAAACAGCTGAACTTCTAACGATGAGACATATATTTTTGGATAAACTCTGTTCCGAACCACTCTCTTAAATAGTCCCCCACGGACGTGAATCCATGTTTACGCGCACCAAAAAGTAAGTAAATATGTTGTGTAACGCTATACACAAGCTTATTCGGCAAAATCATGTATAGTATATCTCTCGACTTTTATGTATACGTTGGATCAGGGTTTCTCAACCTGGGGATCACGACTCCCAAGGAGATCGCCAGACGAGTTGTAAAAATAAATTTAATTAGGGTTGTGTAAGCTAAAACTAATAAATTTCAGAGAAGATATTTTATTTTACTTGTTTTCATAATTACTAAATGTAATGTAATTAGTTGAATAGTTTTATCTAATAACGTTAGGGTATTTATTACCAAATACAGCAAATCGACTGACATGTTTTCAAATGAAAAGCAAATATTACAGAAAATAAGAAAGACATAAATATTTAAAACATTACGAAAGTTTACTATGTTAGCGCAAAATCTGAGCCTATTTTCATTTAACGAGTTTCAAAATATCCTGTTCAATTTTTGTCATACATTTTCAGTCAAAAGTTAGGTTCCCATTCTTCCATGCCTGGCGCTCTGCGGTGCACAGAGCCTCCTATCAAACTGAGTACCAGAGTTTTCTTGGGAAGGTAAAGGCGGTCAAACGTGGGACTGACCACTCCATGTGACTTCGTACCGTAGGTCGAGAATATGTGGAGCGCTACCTCCACATCCTTCATGTGCCGTTCACGGCCCTTATGTATCGCACAGGGAATAGTTTTACATTTACTTTTATTAATTCGTGTAACTGAGAAACATACCGTTAAAAGCGGTGAATTTGATACAATTGCTCATAAAACAATGATGTATCTGAAAACAATTATTCGCGCTGTGTAAAATATATTTGCGCAGAGTTCGAACCATAAGTAAGACTATAAATCATCTATTTGGCAAATGGCAATTTGGTCTTGTGGTTAACGCACAGAGACACTAATTCACAGGTCCAGAGTTCGAATCCCAGCGCAAGAACAAACGCTTTTCTTCTTTTTTTCGTTCAAAATTTATTTATCTAAGTATAAATGTATTATTAATAATTACTTTCTTGCATTTTTTGGAAATTATATACAGTACAATTAGTGAACGAAAAGTTACCATGGTAACGTGGAGTTTAGCTACTTAAAGGTAGGATGTATATCAATCCACCAGGGCAGGACGAACACCGAGCGAAGCGAACCGGGGGGCATGGTGTGTCCGAATCGAGCTGGGCGACGTGAGACGTAGGGGGAGGACGCAGGCACCCGTTAGCTGCGTGCATACGCCAACGTGCTGTTAACTTTTTATTCCACATTGTTTCTATGTGAGCGCTTCTTAGACGGGAGCCGGGTCAAGTGATTCGTGAAAAGAACAACCGCCCGCTTTGCCAGACGAATGTCTCATTTCAGTATTGACAGAAATTGTGATAACATCACACTTGCCTACTTGTGGATAAAAGCATGATTTAACCGTGTGCGCAATAAAAAAAACACCGTACCTGACCTTACCTAACCTCCAAGTGCCCTTGGTTACTAGTTTTATTAAATTACCTAATGCATATAAATATATTTAAAAAAAGACAAAAGTTATTTTTCGTAAATAAAAATATATAAACAAAACTAGATGAGGATTCGATCCCGGGTCCTTCAGATTAGCTTCCCCACACTCTACCTATACGCTAAATTAGCATCTGAAAGGAAGCTGCTTCTTGGCACTCTTATTTGTCATTATATACAAGTAGCTACAATTAGTTAATTATGACGTCATGACAATTTCTGTCAATACTGAAATGAGACATTCGTCTTTGCCAGAACTTGTGACATTGTTCGGGGCTCGTGTGTTTACTTAGCTACTTTGCAAAAATATTGTTACTGAAGATGTTCAATAATTGTATTGGAGTGGTATTGGAAGTAAAATCATAATTTAACTTCCTGATAGGAAGATTACTTACATCTGAAAGACTATTTCATGCAGAAAGTTTTGCAGACGTCCGCTATAGAGAGGTTTTTATTTAAAAGACGACATTATCAAGCTGTCAGTGTTCTTCTTCATATATATCCACTATTGACAGAGTTTACTTCCATAATATGCAATGCTGTTCTACAGGGAATATAAAACTGTCAGTTATTGGACGTTTCACTGTAACAATAATAATAATAATAATAATAATAATAATAATAATACTTATTCCTATAAGCGTGATTTGAACTTCCACGGCGCAAAGAAACTACATAAGTTGTTATTGTTTCTTTCGTTTTTCCTGGATTTTTGTTATTTCGGATATTAGTGGGCACTAAATTTGTCTATAATTCATTGAATAAAGAAATGTTAGCGTGCACTTTGGTTTAAACAAGTTACAGGACGAAGTTGGCTATTTTCAAAGATGAACTTAGTAATTCATGGCTTCTCACTTTCGTTGGCCAGATGGAGTAGAGGAAAAAAGCTGGCATTTAAAATATTGAATCAAACCGAGGTTTAAATCCTGCTTAAGCCAAGTTTTTTTACAAAGCGGTCGTGAAGAATCTAATCACAACTTCTCATAAAAAACGGATAATCCTTCAGACTGTGGAATCAAATACCTGAGTCACTATAGAGAAAAAGACGATTTACGAAGGTTGGGTGGAAAAGTCCAAATCCAATATCAAGGGGTTACAAGGACAGTTAAGAACTCGTCATTGACGTGAAGAATCCCCTTTTCATGTTATTGTTCTTAGGAAGAAACACTATAGCACTCGTTAAGCACGTTTTGGATAGAGGCATGTGTGGAGAATCCCTATCATGCTGGACTTCTAACTTAAAACCTGGGTTCGGTTTCCCACCAGCCAGTTTCTTTTTCGCATACACTCAAGTATTCAAGCAGATATTCATGCTCGTTGTGGAGAACATATGAAGCATCACTGGTGAGAATCCCAGTAAACAGTGTGTGTACTGTTTAGCATAATGATAATGTACTTTTCATGTTTTTCATTGGTCTTTCTCCCTTCCTCTCCTTCCTGATGTGATATTATCGTGTCTTTGCTGCTTCCTTCTCTTCTTCTTCTTCTCCCTCTCTCTATTCATGTTTATTTGTTCTCTTACTTTACACACACTCTCTCTGATCGTGTTCCACATCTAAATCCGGGAAACTGTCGATGACCCGGTGATAGGGCCTGACCGAAACATAAGTGACCCGGTAACCCGATTGACGTGGTCTGGATAATCTATTTAACTGGGAATTCCGATGTCGTACTTTTCGTGTTCTCGGGGTAACATCTCCGTTCCTGGTTATCCCTGAAACAAACGCTGTTCAAACGCAATGAAAGAATTAAAATCTCTCCTTCATCCTACGTGTTATCAGATCTACATCGATTCACCGCATCAGAATACGTTCGAATCTTAAACCTCATGACACAGTCCAAAACCTGACCAGCATCCTCTGACAGCCGGTGACCCGTTTCAGCTCTGCCGTGTTTATTCCATCTGTGCGAATTGTTATAAACACTAGTTCATTAGTGTTGTAATTATACCGTTATTTTAACAATAGATGGAATCTAGAGTGGCATGTTCGGAACAGATACATATTAAGATACGAGTAGAAAATAGCCCTCTTTTTTTAGCTATTTCAAGAGAAGACTTATTTTTATATTAATTAAGCCAAAAATTCGTTTCCATCCTATAATTTAATTTATTAACATACCATTTAATGTTTTCCTTTTTCAATTTTGTAACGTGCAACATGTAATGTCTGCTATACCTATAGGAAGATGTGAATATTGCTTTTGAACATTTGTAACTTTTCATTTTGATACAGTTTGAAATTATAATCTTGGACTGATAGAAATTAAGCAGAAAAATTATCATCCATTCATGTTCTTTGTATGCTCAATTTACATTAGTAGTCTGGAATGGAAGGTATGACCTACGGTATCTACTGGGTTGGTTATAATCAGTGATTCGGTCAGACCAGGTCTCTGTGGGAGGGAGGGGGGTGTCAACCCCGAATCCTCGAGAGTATCCCCAACTTTAACATGTTTTCGTGGTCAAAAGTTGATATAAACATTGCAAAGCTACGTAAATTCTGCCAATTTTGACTTTACACCCCCCAAACTGAAAATCCTGGCTTAATCTCTGATTACAAAGTATTCAGAAGCAGTATGTTTAATAAGTACCATCTAATTTGCAAACTAACCACGCGCAAAGAAAGCATGTGTGTTGCACTTAACATTATCCTAGATGTGTCTCAAAACTCTGGAGTTTCACTCTAAATCATGAGTATTTAATGTGACCACCAAGTTTTGGTATCCATTTCGAATGTGACTATATGAATATTTGAAGCACACTTTGTATATTTGAATAACCCTGAAAAAATACAAAATCGAAACGTCACTTCTCTCTTGCTGTTAGATTTGATTTGTGGAAACTGAACTTTATTTTGTGGGAACTGAACTTATTATTTTTTACTTCGTTTAAATTCCATATTTTTATCTGTACTTCTTCCTCTTTTTCTCTTTCAACTTTTTTCTCTCTCTTATTTATCTGCCTTTGTCTAACAGACATCCATCGGTTTCAATGTTTCATTATATGTGTTTCAATTTCTCCCTCCATCAACTTATGTATATTCATTCGTCTCACTTTTATTTTTTTTTTATTTTTATCGATACTAATACATGTCTATTTTGAAAAAAAAAACGTACTCATGATGTTTGCTGATTTTAGTATAGGCGAGACGAAGGAAGGAGAAAGAGGGGTCTGTTTACCAGACACGATTATGGGATAAGAAGGTGTCATTTGGGTTGCCTAGCTGCATGGCATTCGCTGTCGCAATTTTTTTGATGCGAAGTGTACAATATTTATATATCATGTTCTATTATAATACACTATTAGCTACAAACGACCCATTCTTCTAGGTTGTTTCGCTTCTACAACACGAATAATTTTGTCCCTATATTAGATATTTGTCATCTTTTAATTTAATATTATGATTCCGTATGAAATCAATAATGAAACGGTGTGTCGATTGATAAATAAGGCACAGATAAATCTAAATTTAAGAATACGGTTTCCATGTTTTTATTTCCCCCTTCCCTATAATATGATTATATTGTACCTAATATGAACCAGATATCGATTTTTGTGAGAACACTCCATTCCACAACTTTGTACACACTAGTTAAAAAACTTATGTTTGTTACTTCACACAAATAACCTTGACACATTCATCTCGAGAGATTTGATCTTTCTTTTAAAGCTTTGCTCCCTAATAGACTACTAGGGTGTAGTGGATATTACCAATAGTCTAATGATGATGAAAGTATAAGTTGTTTTGATGGTTAAGTAACAACTCTATTGAAAACAAAACCTTCCAGAATCTATTCTACCCTGAACGTAAAAATGGTACAGTAAACATTATGTTCAATATATACATATGTTTTCAATCACTCACATTGCTTTATACTACGTGGATGTGCGTATACTGTTTCACCTCGCTTACTAAATTGGAAAATTTAAGACTTAGATCTTGATTAAATATATTTAAAAACAATTGATTCGTTAATTTTTTTTGAAACCGTGACGTTGTTGTTTATAGTTCAAGCTTTACTGCACCTGAGCGAGAGTGGGCGCCGTATTGTTCCCATGTAGTCTTCTTGGACGTTATCCTGTTGTCCATCTTCTGTCTTCATTCTTATTATACAAACCCAACATTTATTTTACAGGTTTGTTTCAATCCCAAACTATTTTAAGTCAAATTAGTTAAACTGTGAAACAAAATAGTATTTTGTTACATTGAATTATTTCTTCAAATCACGTTTAAGCATTATAATCCATTTACAGATAATATGGATGTACCTGTGAGTCAATTTACATGTAACGGCAAAAAAGTGTGAATTGGTACAACCATATACCATTACACATAGGAAAAGCTTATGTTGTCAACATTGCATGGAACAAGGGCATCAAAAAAGAATAGAACAAACAAAAATACTTTATAGCTGAAGTCATTATCTCGAAAGAATATATAAGCAACCATCAAAATAAAGGAACACGGGAAAAGTCTTTACAGGAAAACAGGATATCTACTTCAGCATCTTACAATTCAACAACCTGAATTAAAAGAAAGACCATACAGCCACTGTGCTCAGGGAAACCTGGAGCTGTGCACTTCCATATTTTTTAAAGTACATTTGGGAGAAAGGGTTTAAATAAATAAATTATACTTACTGACTTCACCTAGCTTTCAACATATTACATTATCTTTTGGGAATGTGTTAAATCAACTTATGGATGTTTTTATTTACATTCTCAAGTTTATTTTTACTACAGAAGTCTGTTGCTATAGTCTTGAATTTGCTATGGTAGTTCAAAGGAAATATTCTTAAATGGTCTCCTTACACATATCAAAATTAAGTTCATTTTTTATGAACTCGTTAAAGTAATATTACATAGGATGTTCAAGAAGCAGTATGTAATATCAGGGTGAA
>JAGDQP010044380.1:0-15924 GCA_022664845.1 Lepisma saccharinum
TATAATTTTGACGAAAACTTTGAAAAATGCTACCTTCTGATCAAACGAAAACTTTCTGTGTCTTAAATACTTTCCAATAGATTCTACCTAATCTGAGGATGTTGATTCTGAATTAGAAGGGTGTACAAATGTAGGCCTTGATCATTTAGAGTAATTCGAGATGTGGACCAATATGGCTGGCCTAAAGGTGCCAAGAACGTTTTTGGGATATTTATTGACATGCCACGTCGAATTGATTTTGGGGTTTATTATTGAGAAAAACTGTCAATATTATGAAATTGATACCAGCGATATGTCCAAGATTGCTGACTCAGATTAACCATTTCAAATTATGTTGATACTTAAAAGAATAACTGGAATACTGAAAATTCTTATTTAGCCAAAATATGGGTTTCCTCCGGATTAAAAGGGTGTCTCAAATTTGACTTCATATATATATATATATATATATATATATATATATATATATCTTATAAATCACAGCAATATTCAATCCACTAGTGGATGAGGCCTCTCCCCGAAGGGAGGAGTTGGTCTACTGCTCCCACGCTGACCAGACGGGTTGGGAGAGGAGAGCCGAAGCTCTCACTGTGATCGCCAATGTCTTTTATTCACAGCAGCTCCCCAATTGTCCTCATGGTGCTTCGTCAACACCGACATTTTTGAGCCCCCCGGGAATCGAACCCAGTACCGAAGTCGAGCGCACTACCGACTATTCTACGCATGTGTTTGTGTCTGAATACGGTTCATATTTTCAATCAACTTTAAAACAAGAGTAACAAGTTTTTAAGAATATAAGCTAAATTTTAGAATTTCATTTAGTAAATGCAAATAGTCCTAATTTTAAGTAAAATGAATTGATAAACGCATTAGCAGCACTGAGTAACAATTCAAAATGACTCAATATATTGTATGACTCAATTATATATTTTAGTTTTATTGCTATAGTATTTCTATTCGGTGTTGTATCTGACAAACACTGCAGCAAGCAGTGAAGGTAATTAAAGTTTCAAAGGCGATGCCGAATATAAGTTTAACTCGCATATAGGTCTAATACAAATTTTGAGCTTTTTTATTTAGGAAAAAATACTTATATGGGAACAATAAGGTATTCACGATATTTTCCTTCACCTATCTTTTCTTTGTTTTCAATATATTAACAACTTTCTATCTTACTTTTAATTCGGGTTTAAAGTATCGGTATTATATTCTAATGGAAGTGTTAATATTGAGGGTGAATTCATAAAAAAAATAATTCATAGAACTTCACCCTTTAAACATTAATAAAACTACGACTTGAAACCAAGGATAACAAATATGCAGTATTATGCAAGAAATGTACAAATACTTTGAAAGAATGTGAATGTATAGTGTTACACATAGCATTTAAAATATGTGTGTTGGTTTTCAGATGGAGATCAATAAAGGTTATCTGTGCAATTAAAACATTATGTAACTTGACCGCAGTTAGATATAGTGATGGTTTACATGCACATTAGCTCATTCAAATAAGTAGTATATTCAATAAACTCATGAGGGATTCTAAGTTTGAGTATGATTTTGCTCAAATAAAATGCTAAATAACATTTATACATGGACCTTGGCTGTTTTCATGTACGGTGATATAAAATGTAATCCGAACTTCAAAAATTTTATTCAAAATTTTGTAAAATTACCCAAATATGTTTTACAATATAATTGATATTTAATGTTAATCCTATTAAAAAAATACGTGTGTTACAATTATTTATAATATATTACTTCTTAGCTGAAATGGTAAGATAAAGAGAGAATAGTATGATTGTAGTTCTATGTATACAATTGTCAATTAGTGCAACTGTTTTGGCACAACAGAAAACCTTACAATAAAATATATATTGAAATTTACATACCATCTGGAACTAATTTTTTTAATGTAAATTAACTTTTTTCATTCTGTAGAGATTTAGTTTCCAATTTCAAGTCCAAGTTTAATATTTAAAAGTAGCCTAGTGTTTTACACAATTGAAACTGATAAGTTACAACCAATGAATGAAAACAGCAAATTTACATAGCTGGCCAATTGTCTCAATGGAAATATTTCAACTATTACTAAACATATCTCAATAATGATAACTACCGGTACATCTGTTCGTCATTGTTTCCTCTACGTAATCACTTTAGGTATGTATGTGATATAATTCATTTGTTTGGATCATTTAAGTGCCCGGTTAGTGGTTCTGTTTATGATTAAACACAAGTCTCGAGAAACAAACAAACTCAAAATATTGCATTTGAATAAATTAACTTTTGCAATTCATTTTTTTCTTAATCTAAATATCAACTTCTGCTTACGAAACTTTAGCTAAATATACAAACCTCAACTTCATAACCTAAAATATTTGACCAGAAGATTATTCAATAAACTGGTAGAAGTAAGAAATGCTGGAACACTTTTGGAAAGAGAATTAGTGCATTTCTTTCATTTAATATCCTTTAAAAAGCGACGAAAATATATGTGGTAAAAATATTGAAATAATCTATAGAAAATATTTGGGTACAATTTATGAGAAGTATGTCCAAAGTCATTCCTGGCACAACTATATACAGGTATTATGCTCCAGTAGTAAAATTAGTAACTTTGTAATTATGGATCGACTAAACAGAAAATAAATAATAATCTTTAGTATTACATTGAAGTTTTATTAAAAGAGTTTATACAAAACATCGGGCAATAGCAGGACTAAGAACGTCCCAAGGAGAACAACAATGACTGTTTAAAAGTCCAGTTTTGAAACAATGATTTTTTTTCTAAATAAAAAAAACTTTTAATCTTAAACACAAGGTAGGGAAATTTTATATCCTCTATAAAATAAAAATATATATTTTTTCTCTCTGAAGTTTAAGCTAAGCGGAGCATTGGGTAGTATAAACACCTAGTACTATATGTTTGGAGTAAGGGTATACTTCACACATAATTTGATCCCTGAAAAATAAAATTCTTTGTTAACACTCATCTTGTGTAATTAACACAATATAAAAAACAAAATACAGAAGAGTTATTTTTCATAAGGAAAGTAGAGAAACATTTCTTTAAATACTTCATAATTTTTAGAAATAGTTTATAAATATTAAACGCAAACGAAAGTTTACAACAAGCTTGAAGAATTAGTATATCAGTAAAATAAACTATTTTACCTACATGAAGAAAAATATAATATATTATTTCTTTGTCACGGAGGATTGCACTTTGCATTTGGCTGTTATCTGATAACTTAAATATTTTCTCTTATCTTTGAATTCTAGCTGTTCTCCTTAAAATGTTCGTAATCATTTTATTGACGGATGGATTTGTAGAGATCGTTTTTTTTAATCTCATTGAAGTATTGCATACCATTTTGAATTTTATCGTTTAATTTTTCATAGCTACAAAGTTATTAGTCCTTCGTCATAATACTTGCATAATGTTGTGAACAGAACACATTTGAAGACAGAAGCATTTTGACAATAATGGAAAAAACTTAGGTGAAGCTTAAGAAGTACATACATAGAAAATAATGCTTAGAAATAATTTTTGCTATTCGATTTAACGTTTACATACATATATGTAAAGGAGGGTAACAAGATTTTTACAAGTTCTGGAAAACTTAAGGCGACCACGATAAATTGTTTGTAATTTATCGATGTGTTGGGTATGCATGGCTTGACGAAGGCGCAAATAATGTTTAAAAAAAATGTTTGAATTCGGCTAGAACCGAACCTTAGATGTTCCGGTTTTCAGCGAAATAATTAACTGTCCCGATAAATGCTCTCAGGACGCCTATTTGTACAGGATTGTTTCATAATTGTGCTGGAGAATTCACCCTTCGTGTTCCTGAGCCTATTGCTAATGTGGAAAGGGCGTTTTACATCATGAAAATGCAATGGGCAAAGAATGAAATCGTCTGCATGTGTCAACAACTGAATGCATAATTAAATCTATATCGAATGAGATAATGCAAAGCTCTATCATTATGTTGTAAAGCCACAATATCAGAAAGTCATGTTAAATGTTATGGGTAATATATTGTGTAATGTTATTTCCTTCAATATGCTATTCCGTATATACCATAAGCACAATGCATTCATAACTACTGCATTTTGAAAATTAGTAAAAAAAAAATGAATAAATTTATAAAGGCCAATCTTAGGGATAGGTATATACAAGGTTATATATGAACAGCCTCACACTAAGGTCACAATCATTGTACAATTTATCTTAAAAGATGTTGAAATTAATTGTGTTCATGAACTGATGTGTCAGAAATGAGCTCAAACGTTGCTTATAGGAATAGCTAATTTTCTAGTCATTGTCACGGTAAATTTAAAGGTTTTTCTCGAATAGCCAACGCCCGTCAACCGAGGATTATCTTCAATTAAAAGTGTAGTGTTAGATGATCGTTGAGAAATTAGAAATGAAGTGTCAACTCTGCTAACTTTAATTAGTCACCGGCTAAGGCACATTGCGTTACCGAGGAATAAAAAACAAAACCAAGTTAAATATATTCCTCATAATGCTCTAGATATTATCTTAGTAAATGTGGGTTGAAATAGCGTGAACCGGACGATTTTACAGTAAGTACTAATAGTTCATTTGCGGCACGTCCATATCTAAAAAAGATATCATTTGCGGATCAGTCATCTACGTAATTTATGTCTATCTTCTGGGGTTGTGCTCCAATTTTCGCAACCGTAAAATATTACCTGCAACATAAAAGTTGTATACATTTTTAATTACGACTTTCTTGATATTAATCGCGAATTTAGGAGTTTCTGGACATAGTACAAACCTCAATTACCCGATGCTAATCGACTTTTTATTTCTTTTCTTATCTCGTTTTTAAGCAATAGTATTTCTTAAGACCACACACATATTCAGAAAACCCAGATCTTGTTAGACAAAGGCTATTCGATTTCCAAAACACGTAACACCCCACATTAACTGACTTTCCGAAGTGAAATGTTCTCAAACCTAAACAAATATTATAGTTTAAAATTCTTAACAACTTAATGAAACGTTCTAATATGACCTATTTTTAATTCTGACTCCCGCAACATTAATACTGTGGGTGGTCGGAGATACGAAACAAAGCTTACCACCAATATACGAGTATATCCATCCAGTCCAACCAATATACAACCTTTGCAAGACAAAACGTAGAAAGTTTTCCATACGATGTCACAAGCTTAAATAGTTCAATCTGTCTATTCTACACAAGAAAAAATGCGTTAACGGGCATGACGAATTCTAGCTGCTTCGTAAACGTCCAGGAGTAACTTTGTAGCTCCTGGCCGTGTGCAGCAATGGGAGAATGTAGTGAGTGTATGTAGCAATATGTAGCTCAGTATGTTGTTGGAAAAAAACACTTGGCAATATCATACAAAAAGAAGTTAGGGGTGTTGGAATGCATTAATGATCACAATGACTCGGACTGACCGAGAGGTTAGTGTGCGTGCTTCGTGTCCCGGTCATGAGTTCAACTTCCGTCCGGTAAAACTTTGGTAAACTTTATTTTTATATGGGCCAGTCTAGTAACTTTGGACTTCGGCCCGTCACGATTCGCCTTTAGCTGTTAAGTGTTAAAATCCACAACCATGCCCCTGCCAGGACTCGAACCCGGGACCTTCGAGCCGATTGCCTGCCGCCGCAGACCGTCAGCCACCCGGCCGGCAACTTCCGTCCGGGTCCCTTGAAAGGAGTCGTTCGGAGTCAACTTGACCACGTATGGTATCGTTCTTACATGCGCACCAGCTCGTTTATAACTCGTATAACAATTCAATGAAATACAAGACCCCAGTAGTGAACAGTATTTGGTCTGCTTCTCGTTGGAGCGGATTTCAGGACCTACACAGAAATGTGGATGGGTATAGGCAATTCTAGTACATAAACTACGATACATGAATCAATCTAATGCATAATCAGGGGAAAGAAGGGTAGCGACCACAGGCTTTAGTTACGCGCTAAGTTACGAGACAATGATTTGACATTGACACTCCATCACATACAAATAACGTCCTAATGACAAATTCTGCATTTTCAACTATAATCTGACCCAGTCCGTTCACACTCGTGCAACGGAGAGAGTCTCAGTCGCAATCGAATCCGCCCCCTTGACGGAAATACCACTGCTACGTGACACAGGCTAACGAGCGTGAATACTCATACACTGGAGAATACACAGTGCAGCGTTCATACAAACTAGCACGCAAAACATCCAATGTCCCATAGCCAAGTTCCAAATCAGAGTTGCTAGAATGTACAAATACCTCTTTTCGAGTATTCTAAGATAGGTACATTTTGCATTGCAATAGGTACATGTTCGTACGCTCCAACTCAGCTCGGATTCATCATTCTCTTGCACGCATTTTGTTTGCTTGTGTAGAATAGACAGATTGAACTATTTAAGCTTGTGACATCGTATGGAAAACTTTTTACGTTTTGTCTTGCAAAGGTTGACACCTGATGTCTCGTACACACGCGTGTTTGTTTTCTCTCTTTCATGTCATCCTACTTTGGCAGCTGTATTGCATTGCGCTGTTTCTACTAACCATCCGAACGTGCTTCTTCTTTAACTAATACCCTCCGTCCATCCTTTGCATGCTGTTACGTTTTAATCATACACCTGATTCTTTTCCAGGCGGGCTTCAATGCAAGACTGCTGTGACATCACGGACGCCTGATAGCACTGACCACTCGACCAACGAGGACGTCTTTGTTACTACACTGCAGCTGTTGAGATGCGTCCTCACCACCATCCGACTGGGTACTCCTAGTCTCTCTCATTGCCAATAAATAAGCCAAACGCTCGTTGACTGTCTTTAATTATCACTCCTGTCTGATATGCAACCATTCATTATTTTTTTTAAATGGTCATAACATTAATTCTCGTTGAGATATCGATGTGCAGGCAATGAATTATTGTTACCTGTTGGCAACTCATCCCATTTGTGGTCCTTTCGACCCATCTTTACTTGGAAGACTTTCTGGGAATCTCCTACTTCCTTTGGGGAATCCCTAGCGCCCTGCTTGTAGAATTTTCCAATATGCATCTTTTGATATCCCTGGTGTGATTTCCTCTAATTTACTCTCAACCGCCTACTCTCCGATTTTTCGGCTTCGCAATAATCCGCTCTGTAGTTCATTTTCCCACGGTTTCGGCAGGCTGTAGCTCCGTAACGCCTCGGAATCCCCCCCCTTGCCTCGGTATTTTTTCTTTATTTTTCACTGTACTATCACCTCCCGAAGTTTGTCGGTCCGTAACCTTACCACCCTGTATATGCATCCATGGAGAAACATTAAAACGGTAGAAGGTTTACTGTCACATACGAATGCGGTATTTGCACCAATAAATATCAAAGAAAGGGGGGTTACCGAACCCCACGTTGCTACATATTATAATTAGCCCTACAAGTATGTCATCTGATTGGATATGTGTAACTGAATATCCTAGAAGGGCATAGAATACAGATACGTATTTTAAATTCCGTCCAGTGGCGAATTCAAGCCCTTTCAAAGAATATGCTCTATTTTTGCATTGTATCAAGAATTATTCTAAAAAAATGCTTCAATATTATTCGAACCAATCTAGATATATTAAAATAGCTTACCAATTCCCAATTTGGACCGATAAACACCAAGATGTTTGAGAGGGGTGTGCCGCACAAAACATATTATCTATTTTTTTTATTATATTAACAATTATCCTCAGAAGAATTTTATTTTTTAACAAATTTTAACAGTCGCAAATTAATTCCCAACTTGTACCGAAAAGCACCAAGGAGGCTAATATTAAAAAGTATGCTTAAAAAAGCTTCGATTTGTTCCCAAACTATCCTAAATATTAACAGCCGCATACCAGTTCCGAATTTGTACTGAAAACACCAAGGAAGTAGGAGCGATGGGGCCACCTCGGTTATCAAAATTCTTAATATTTTTAGTAACATTAAAATAAAGGATAGTATCAAAATTTGTGAATTTCAAAATGCAACAATATACAAACACCACGTCGTATAATTTCTATTCAAAACAATATTATGTCTTTGTTTGTAGCTACGAGTTTGAAGGAGAAGCACTTATCAGATGAAAAGCTGCTCAAATTTAAACTCTATAACACATATTTAATTGAGTTTAATACCATTGAATAACTATTTTATATATATTGATATTTTGACAAATTTCATCAATTGATCTACAGTATAGTGTACCAAACGTAGTCCGTCTGCAATCAAGTGGAAATCTGAATAAAGAAACAAATGAATTCAGTTCGCGACAAAGCGAATTTTTATGCTATCGAATTGATACACAGGTTACAAAACCTATTTGTTGACATGGATATACATTTTTATTGCACTATGTCCGACAACGACGTATTATAAAAGTAAAAAAAAATCAAATCCTAACTCCGAAAGGTACTCTAAACCGAAATAATATTTTCAAATAGCATAAGTGATATAGGCCTAAGTGGCAGCGAGCCTGTAGGCATACAAATCAAGTGAACCTGGTTTCTATCCCTGCCAGGATAACTGTTAAACGTTCTGACCTTTTGTTGTAATATTCATCATTACTGTCTATACGAGCTGCAAATTATGCTGAGAAACGGTTTATTGAATTAGTAAAGATAAATTTTAATTGCAGACATATTTTCAGATATTTGCGTTATGTCCGCCATTGCGGACTAAAGGACGGAGGCACCACGCCAATGGAGACGTCCATAAATACCATCATCTATCGAACCTTTGCAGAAATACGGGACTTAAAACCGTAAACATATTTCCCCTGTCAATCAGAGGGGAAAAATACATGAAGTGAGTTACGCTAAATTGTTGCTTGTCTTATGAGGCAGATGGGCGTATTTCCCCCCGCGATTTCTTAAAAACTTTCTTTTCCCATTTAGATATCTCTGATTCTAACGGAAAGGAAAGTTTGCGCCACTTCTCCTTTAAAACGTCTATCATGCATATTTAAGATACGTCCCTCTGATTCGTAAGGGGGGAAGGTTTATGTCCCTCTGCCTCGAAGTTGTGTAAATTATGTTAACATTGCCCATTAAGACACCCGGTATGTTGTTGTTTACCGGCTACATGAAATGCATATAACTAAACTCAAAAAGAGAAAAGTACCACGCTACAGCTGAACGTATACATTTAATACATTATATATCAATAACTGTTTGTTCCTATTAGCAGAAGAGCTATCAGGAATTATCAGTGATCCTCTGATTATTAGAGCTCTGTAGGTGTCAGGAGTGCTAAGGCTCATGTCACCTACAGGGAATACTTTTTTTACATCAAATCATCCATTGGAATCAATATTCTCTAATAATTAATGTTGCAATAAAAGTATTCTTTTCTGTCTCTACTGAAAGTTATTAACCTCGAATTACGTGTTTCAATAACTTCTTACGATTTTAAACTTACAAAGCTAATCCCATAAGAATTGAAGGGTCTCACAAGAACCAATATATCTAAGCAGGTTAATAAATTCACGAAATATTTACATGATGTCCTAGTTGCCTTACAAAGTTTCTCTTGAAAGGGTACCTAATGAAATAATGTACTCTTAAACTGAAAGTTGATATAAAACGGTTGTTTGTCCATTAGCTAACTGACAATTGATATCAATCTAATTAGCGAAATAGTCTGCCAACTACGATCGGCATTTGACGAGATAGGCAAGATATTCTATGCTTATAGAGGACGCTCACATCTCTTCACCTATAGTGCTAACTCCAGAGGCATCACAAACGCATTGTATCCCTTCTATTCTTACCATGACATGATAATGGTAAACAACAGGTGAACTTAGCTGGACATAATAAACAAGTTGTTGTGTGTTATGGTTTCACGGTCTTTTTGCGACTATTTAGACGTTCTTTGCCCTGCCCTGACGCCAGATACGGAATGGATACCGACTTTACCTGTGATGCATGAACTCATTCGGTGCCGTGTGAGTAAGGTATGTTGAACTAGAAGAATAAAAGAAAACAGCAAGGTGCCACATAATGAAAGTTACCTAATTCTCCCCCAACCTATCCCGGTCCAAGCCTAACATGTCACAAATAAATTCATCCAAATTATTCATTAACACGTAACTGAAAGAACCAATCCCAAATAACATTCCTTTTATATTTTGCTTTAAGCATGTATATGTAACCCTAAATATTAACCATAACAAAATTCGATTTTCTTAAAATATCAGGTCTTTTGTGGCAGCAAGTACGACCCCGAGTATACATTGTATCAATCACTGTCATAAATACTAGGGTTATCATCGCTGCACCCTTTCCATTGAAATCAATTGGCAGAGCACTCATTTCCATATACATTCAGGGCACAGTTTTCTTACACTTTATTTCATGTATGTTCTAGTACGGTTGAATTTAAATACTTATATTTGATTACTTGACTTTTTAAAGTAAAACATAAGGAACGGAATGCACAATATTTAAATTAAATAGATTTACCTTGTTAATATCCCTTGGGAAATCAGTTGCACAACACACATTTCATTTGACAATTAAATATCCAATCCCTTAATTTTCCCTCAGCCTAAAAGATGGTGATAAGTACATACATTATTATGTTTCCTCTGTCTAAGCAAAGTATACCTTACGGCTCGAAATTTAACAAAATATCGAGATATTTCTGACATCGTGTAATGATAAATATGTGTTGTTTGAAATTCCTCTTTCGGTCAAGAAATAGTTAATATTCCTAAATTGATTTCCAAACTCTATTGGTAGAAGAATACTGTATCTGTTTCATTTTGTATTATGAAATATGAAGTTATTTTTTCCTGAAAGGGTTTAATGTAAAAGTTAAACTCGCAATTATTTAAATAAAATGTAAATATATAAAGATAAAAGAAGCGAAATGTAAATTGCATTCATCGTTCTAAATAATAACTTTTCTTCAAGCTTTCTGATTGCCATTTCTGAATAAACTGAATTAGTAAGTCAACATAATAATTTGTAATAATGTATATAACTTGATAAGGTTAGGCTTATTATTTGTTCGTTAATTTTAATTTCATTTAGTTAATCGTAATTAATAGTGCTTTATATAACACAATAGAAAATAATATAAATAACATTATGAATTTGTAAAACAAATGTTAAAATTTTTAATACCTCTCAACAGAAAATCCTATTTCATTTGAAATTTGCTCCAAAACAATAAACCCGAGCCTTTTGTTTCCTAGTCAATCACTAAACAATGTCTTTATCTGCATTGGTTTAATGTTGAGTGTTGTAATAACATGCCATTGTTGTTAATATTGTTATGTTGTGAAGATTAATCGGTCTTGGTTTACCAATGCAGTCAACTTTAGCTGATCAACTCGATCCTTTTTGAGGTCGGCTCACAGGTTTCGAGTATCTACTGAGCTTATAAATACGAAACAGAGGAAAATATAAGAAGGTATGTGAAATTAAAGTAGGTAAAAGGGTGGATCGATATTTTTTTCTCGAATTTTGATAACACCTAGTGCGGAAAACGTGCCAGTCACGACAGTGACTTCAAACCCCTTTGCTTGCTGCAATGCTCTTAAAGTTTCATTTTACTTATAGTTATACAACCAGCATAAAACTTTTACTTTCAAATCAATTTACTGATAGCGTTGTGGGCAAAACGTTTTCAAAAGTGTGTCAGACCCATAATCTGATGTTTATTTTGTTATTTAGAGGTAAAGAAGTTCACCAAAATATGAAGATCTTTGCATAATTCGCGCCAGGAAGCGGACGAAACAACTCTGAACTCACCGCCACACAGTGCGGCCGATACCAAAAAAGCTGGCGAAAATAAAAAAAAGGTAATCCGTTTTGCTGTTTCGTTCATGTCAGGTTGCTCCCAGCACATCTATAATGGTCAGAAATTACTTATGAAAGTGTTTATTTCCTTTTACCTGTCCCAGAATAGGAGTCGCAAAGCTACACTTGTTCGATTGGCATCCATTGTGTTACTGAGGCAGTAAACGTCCCACATGTTGAAGGTTGTATATAACTTTAGTTTCAAGCAGATCATAATCAAATAAAATGGAATAAACGTCTAATGGTGCGCATAATGTATTAATAAATTACGAAATAATAGTTTATCAAATATAAATTATTAGTGGAACAATATGTTATTTATTTTTATTAATTGAAAGCGTTAGAATACGATATGTTATTTTGAAAAAAATATATATTGCTCTGTGTTGTTCCGCTGTCAGACTTATTGTAAGTTAGAGTCAAAGCTGTGTTCGTTAATACAAAAAAATCAATTCTTCCCGAAGTTGACCCTGTTTGTTATTCAATCGTTTCAAAATGTCGAACTCAAAAATCCATTTTCCACACAGTTTCAGCTAGAGCTACGAAATATGGCACAAAGTTGTATTATCACAAGTAGTTTAGGAAAATATTACAACATGTTGAAAACATCGCCATCTTGAATCCAAAATGGCCGCCAAACCTATTTTTGTATTGAGTGCAGAGCCTAAACCGCTGGAGCTAGAAACACCACATTAGATATGAACGTACATGATTGCTAGTAGGTTAAGAAATCAAAACCAAATGTTTCCAATGACGCCATCTTAGATCCAAAATGGCGGACCTAAAATCCATTTTCCACAACGTTTCAACTAGAGAAATGAAATTTGTCCTAAAGCTGTATCATCACGAGTAGTTTAGTTAAACATTACAGTATATAGAAAACTTCGTCATCTTGGATTCAAAATTGCCGCCGAAAATCAAATTCCGAATATTTAATTAAAAAACAAACATATTTCATTAAAAACAATTAACATTTCAATACACGCTAAAATATTTAAATGCTGTAAGGGGGTTCAATTTTGCAACTCTGACTTCAAATTCGTAATCAGAGACCCAAACAACCATGAAAATGATGTTTATCTTGAAGATAACATGATATACAAGATGTTTCAGGAATAGGGGTTGTCAATAGGTGATGAAGGGGGTTACATTTTGCAACTCTGATTTCACACTTCAGATTCAAATTCGGAAAGTGGTACAATTATAAGACTTTACATGAAATACGTATTGCATACATTTGGTAATGTTATTGCTGGTACAATATGATAAGAATAATACTGCCTTTTAAGGTATTATGTGTACATGACATGTACATGGTATACGAATATGGATAATGGAACAATTAACAAGTCTAATTTAATCAGTTTATTTCATGCTCCTAACACTTCTCTACTAATTTTGACTAGCCCACTGGGTCGGGAGAGGAATCGAAGTTGACAATTAATTAACCCTGCAATTGCACAATGAAGTGTGACAGACCCCACTGAAACTAAATTTCTAACCTAACTTTTTCATTTCTTTATACAAGAGAGTTTTCGTTCCATGTAAATTACAGTGACAAACGAACTAACTGCGAAGTATGTATTGCAACATTACTTCGTTGTTGTTCGTAGTGTCGTAAGCACCGTAAATGCGTTTGGAGTTAGTCAGCCCCCACGATGTAATTAACGATTGTTTTTTATTGTCCAATATTTTTGACTGTTTCATCATCATATTTGATCCTGATCAAGGAAAGATTTACTCGAATACTTACTTATAACATGTTTTATTAAAATGGCTTTGAATGACAAGCAAATCAGGAATATTCTTCATGACTTCAGTGAGAGTGAGGAGGCAGTTGGCTGAAGCTTATTTGTTAGGGACTATAGAGATAAGGATACTGGTTTAATTCTTGTAGTGTCTGAAGATTCTAAAGAAGTTACTGGAGATGAAGGTATCAAAGAAAATTGCAATATGCGCCAAAGGAACGCGGTTAGTGTCCAGAATGTTCTTAGTGACAAAGAAAGCTCGTCTACGTATTAAATACTGAAAATGTGCATGTGTTCAAGTGTATATCCACTTTAAGTTGTAAGGTTGGTAGTCTTAATTTAATGAAAGTGATGACAATTCCAAATAAATATATCATGTATGCAATTAAATTCTGGGTTGCACATAAAATTACAACTATACATTTTTTTGTTTTATACTTATGCACAGAGTTTCAACTTTAAACCAAGAAAGTTTTGCTTCTAAATATATATATAAAAGGAAAAGCAAAAGAAAGTAAACAAATGGTTCGGATGCCGTATGTAATGCATAGAAATGTATGATTTGAAAATAAATAGCCATGATTAAATTTGTATTTACTTTTCATTAACATTTTGGTGTCTCACAAACTCTACAATTTCTGGATAGTGTAGCTGCAGGGTTAACATTTAATGTTGTAAAATTTGTTGAAATTTGGAACGAAAATCTGCAGAATTTAATTGGATAATTAGCACTGAGTAATAAGAAAGTCTAGTTCTTTTGATAGCAAATTGTTCTGGATTTTTTATATGCCCAATTCCAGCAGAAAATAAACACAACAATTTTAACGAACAAAACCCCTTGAACTTTAATGTATCTATAAACTATTTCATCTGTTGAAGTAACAAATAGGCTAAAAATTTGTCGCTGCTTTAATTGAGATACAAGATATTTTTAAATTTATTTTAAATAGGTGATAGTTGTCTTCAGCGGAAAATGTTAATTTAAAATTGTATGGAATAAAAACCTTATGAAGACCACCAGGGAAGACAAGAACCAAATTACGACCTGTCAAAGGTGACCTTCTTTATAGATTTCACGGTGCGTTGAAAATCAGTTGTAATTGTAGGAAGTTATACATAGAAAGACAGAACTTTCGAATATTAATAAAAAAAACACTATTAGCTACATGGTAATAAGGGTTATAAGGATTCATGAACAAAAAATCAACAATTATAAATTAAATTTTGAAAGACAAAAATTGTAATTTCAATCGACAACGTCTGAGAGGATGTCGACGAATATGTGGAAGTAATAATTATAATATTGTGTTCAAAATATGATGTCAAACCAGAAAAAAGCATTACGTTTTTCTTTCGTTTACAAGCAAGGCTCTACACTCCCCATCCTAACGAATTTTGGGCTGTCGACGAAATCCCAAAACGAAGTGCAAAATATGGTCAATATGAAATATTCGTCTTAAGAACTTAGAAGGAGCACTGAAAAAACAGGAATGTCAATTTTCTACATTTTTCGGATTATATTCTCTCTCTGTTGGTGGAGAGTTTTACTATTGAACCGAATATGCCTTCTGTGCTGAAAAGTAGAACTGTTCACGGAAAAAGCGGCAAAACGATTTGGTGAAGTGATTCCCTTCTATAATGTTTTCAATATTAAAATACGTTTTTCTCGGATTAGTAATCCTAAGGATGATGAATGTGTAACTAGATTTATCAAATCATAACATTTTAACTGAAGTATTTGGAAATCGAAACGCTGTAATTCATTTTTATTAAGTAGGAAAGGCAGACTAAACGTGTGATACATTTAATAAATGTACACGAAATAGTCCACGAAAAAAATCCGATTCACAATTATATTATCTCATTTTGTTTCCATATATCTATTAAATAATCGTTTGCTACATTTAGGAGGCTGTAGTTGATAGAAGCGTGTTGAAGTATCATGATTATTGTAGGACATACAATTTTCACATCTCAATGGATTACGTGTAGTGCGAGCGTCGATTCTACCCTGAAGCGATTTTGGATATGAATGCTCTAAATGTTAGCAGATTTTCTGTGATTATTTGATGTGCTGTTAGTGTGCGTATCATGTAACTGATTGTTGCTTGTTTTGAATTGATTAATAATAGTACAGTAAAATTAGCTCCAAACCCGCAAATCCAAAAAAAACAAAGGTTTAAGTGTCTCAAATTGTTTGTTACCATTTACTCTAAATGCGGTAAAAAGTCTCCACAGAAAGACTGTCGGGTTTGGGAGGGGGGAAGGAAGGGAAAGGGGTCAGAAAAGTTTGTTTTCTCAGTGTTTCTCAAATATATCGGAAATCACGCAGCGTAGAGAAATTATTACCC
>JAGDQP010044382.1:0-15924 GCA_022664845.1 Lepisma saccharinum
TTGGCGTAATATATGAACCAAAAATGTGACCAAAGAAATTCATTTTGTTTGATAGAAAAGTGTCATAATGCTTATGGTTTTTTTCTGTATTGAAAAATAGGATTTTTGATTCTCTTTATCATTGGACGATTCAATTGTGTGTGAGTAATGTCTGCATCGCATGTATAGAAATAGCAGCCTAACTTAAAACATTTATTATTACTTTTCTGACATTTTGTGGTATCTCAAGCTTCAAATTCAGAGATAATAAACACGTAGGAAGTAAAACTCATGGTTTTTTTTCTGTATGCTGTACAAATATTTTTTTTGCTTGTGTTATATTTGTTAGGATTTATGTGGTTATTGGATCTGTTTGTTAGTAATTTTGACAGCATGAAATAATGTTTCATACATTAGCAGGGATCATGCATTCCCTTAGATATCGTTAGATATCGGCACTTTAGCTGTTATCGTGTTTCTAAGAACTCGAGAAGTGAAGGTTTGTGTGCCTTGAACTTCTTTAGGTAAAATGTAATGTATTCAAGAAATATTGTGTGACTAAACTCATGCCAAAATTGATAAAAATTAGTTGAAAGTAACATTGATTTTCATAATACTCTAGAGAGGAAACGATTATTAACGATAAAAGTAAAATACCATAGGCTTATTTGAAGGAATTATTGTATTCAACGCAAAGTTCTTCCATGGAAATTAATGAAATGGAAAATAAAATCCGATGGAACAGGCTTTGGTGTGTCCAATTGTCGAGTTGATATCGATAGAAGTTTCGTGAAGAGAATTATTCCTAATAGCTAACAGCTGTCTTTCCTTTGAAGAATTTTTTTGTGTAATTACCATACTTAAAAGCCCTCGCCTTTACTTTTACTATGTAAAATTGTTTCTAAATACCGTTTTGGTTGTTACAACATCCACTTGTGATTATATAAGTAAGAATCCGAGTAAAAAACACCAGATGTACAAAACGTTCAGCCCAGTTCGTCAACCCAAGAAATTGGTGACATGGAGAATGGATGAGATAGTTCCTTGTCGACAACATGTAAGAGAAACACTGGAAGTTGGCGCGAGGTGGAAAGTTTCATTATCTTCAAGCCAGAAGGCTGATTTTGGAATTAAAGCCCACCACGCCCAGTGCCATCAACCCTAAGTTTCGAACATCATGAACCTTACCACCTCGCGCCAACTTCCAGTGTTCCTCTTACATGCTATCACCAAGGAACTCATTTCAAAATTTTTTAGTTGATGAACTTGCCTGAACTTTTTGTTAGGATTTCACAGCTTTTTGTACGTGTATAATATATAACTACTCGTTCTGCTTCTCAGAAGGGTGCTGCCTCCAGCCCCCGTAGCGGGCTGTACCCCTAACTAGGGTTTAATGGGGTGCCTTCACGCCCTTTATCATAACCAGACTCTCCGCGGGACTGCACCCGCATGGTTTGCCGCATCATTTGTAACGTACTCGTTATGGCACACCTTGATACCGAATTTCGTTTCTCTAGCTTCAGTCGTTTGAGAAATGGGTTTTTGGGTGGCCATTTTGGATTAAAGATGGCTACTTTTTTAACGTTTTATTATATTGTCGTGACCTACTTGTGATGGTACATCTTCATACCAAATTTCATTAACCTAACTCGAACCTTGTGGAAAATGTTTTTGGGCGGCCATTTTGAATCCAAATGGCTACTTTTTAAAAATGTTCTAATATTTTCCTAAACTATCCTTGATTATACATCTTTATGCCAAATTTTGCAATACTTTAGTAGCCTTCTTGTGTTAATGTATCGTCGTACCAAATTCCATTTCCCTAGCTCCAGCCCTTTAAGCTGTGTGTTCTTCGTAATGTTATATTTGGCGACTATTTTTAATTCAAATGGCGACTTTTTCGTGCTCACCAGTATGAACATATCTTTTATTTGGGGTTGTAGGGAGTCAATCGCAAGGGTTATTTGGTGTTTTTAGTATTTTTAATAAATATGAAACGTGTTTTTATGTAAAGCGTTGTCGTTTTCAACAATTTATCGAGAAGACCTAGCGGTAGTCGTTGAAACATATAGCGTTTCAAATCAAACCACTTTTGACTGCTCTAGAGGTATGACATAGCGTACATTATTGGAAGTCGGTAGGTCTATATGATACGTATAAACTGTTCATGTTAAAAGATTACTTCCTCATTTTCGTTGATTTTTCTTTTTGTTGCTTCTACAGACGGAGGTCCAGTCGTAGGGTGATATTAAAAGGGAATCTCAGTGCAGTGTGTTTACTTGCCTTTTCTCGTAAAGTACTGTCTTTAAAACTGACTACTGATGAAACTACTTACTTAGAACTGATAAAGCCACTTACTTAGTACTCATGTAGTCATCTATTACTCTTTTATTGTTAGAACTGTTTGAGAACATCTATAAGCTAAAAGGTAGGTAGGAAACGTAACTACTTCTCTTTATATAATTTTGTATGTAAAGGAATGATGAATTAGAACAGTGAAATAACTGAGCCCTTATTTTATAATATTGCAGCCAGTATTTTAGATCTATCAATAATATTCTGAAGTACTTGATTTGCACGATGTTTTGGATTTTATTTTACTTATTTTTTTATCACATTAGATTTTCACTTACCACATTTAGTAGTTTGAATATAAATAACCTAGCCCTGTTCATTTTTAAGTCTAGTTTTTTTAGAAAGTTTTTTATTATTATTATTAAATTAGTCTAATTCTGCTCTCCTGTCCTCCTCGGATTTCAAGTCCAACATGTCTATCACATGCAGACCAGCTGTTTACACATGTTTTGAAGTGGACGGATTAAAATGTTTTAAAGGATAATTTGAAATGGAAATATATCTCAATTGGATTGAATGAGACCGGTGTGCAAAAGAGAACTTGAAATAAATGTACGATATTTTGATGTGATACAGAGACTTCCATTGTATTTTCTTGCAAGAGTATACGTACCAGAACTTAAAACATCCTCACCTGAAAGGAAATCTGTATTTATTTTACAATTGTTTGGAATCAGGTAAAATGTGTTAGCTTCTGATAGCCCACAAGGCATGCTAACCTGGAAGAAAGGAATACTTGCTCTTTTAATGTAAGAGAAACGCGAATGTCTTTTTTAAATGTAGGTAGATGTACATTACCTCTTTAGTCAATATGGCAATGAAAAGAGCTGTGGTGGATGAAACATTGGATACGTGATAAGTTTCTGCCAGTTTTTGTTGTGTGTATAACTGTACCTCGGAGGTAATCTAAAATATGTTACTTTTAGCAAAACTCGAGCTTAGTTAATAGATTTGTTGACTTGGGCACGCCCTTTCGCATTGTTTGCGACATGTTGTTGTTATCAATAGCCAATTCTTCTACAAAATAAATAATAATAAATTTTTATCTCCAGGAAGAACGTTCTGAATTGGACAAAACCATGTACTGAGGTCGATGTCCACATGAAAGTGGCATCGTGCAAGATTACCTCCAAGGTTCTTATACAGAAATGCGAACAACAGAAAATGGAACTGCCCTAGAACTGTGCATAATCGCCATCGCAAACGATGACCTTGCCATCTTTCTGCTAAGAGATCAATCAAACGGCGATAAATGTCCTGATGTTTGGAGCCAAGGAACTGTTGTACTTTAGTTTTCACAGATTCCATATCATCAAAGATTTTCCGTGCGAAAGAATTCTGGTAATCCCAAAACAGATGGTAATTTTAGGGGCCAAGTCAGAAAAATAGAGTGGTTAAGGTAAAAACTTCCTAACCATTAATCGTTTGATTGAGTTGCAGGACCTAATAGTGAATTATGCTTTTGATACACACTTAACGTCATCTTCTTGGGATAGTGGCTTTGACTTCAATAGAAGCGGTTAAGAAACGTGACACACTCCTTCGGCACTTTACATTCCGGTACTAAACCCACTTCTTATCACCCGTGACAATGCATGTCAAGAACAGGTAATTTTTGTACCGGGAAAGCAAGGAAATACAGGTCTCGACACGTCCTTCTCATTGTGTTGCACTCAGCTCATATGGAATATATACATTAAATTTTGCTCAAACACAGATATTCTAGACGTCTTTGAACTGTTATCCTTTGAAGTTGGATGGTTTTTGCTAATTCTTGTACTGTTCGATTTTGTAAGTTTTGTATTACTTGGTCCAGATTCCCTTCAGAAACACAGATGGGCGTCCTGACCGTGTTTTATCGTGTCATCTTCTGCCTACGTCTCTAACTTTTCGGAACCACTTACTGTCGTCAACTGCATTTTCACCATACACGTGCCCTGTCTGCTCCTCCGCATTGACTCCCTGTACCTGCTCTAATGTTCTCCCGTTTACACGGGTGCTGATTCACGCACTGGCAGCACCATCTGTGAGAAAAGTACTCCATTAAGTGGTGATATGTCAAAACGAGTCTAAGTTACCGGTATGCACTTACCCAATAGCTTTAGAAATAATGAAGACCATGCTTTTCAATAGAATACATTCATAGCAAAAACTAATTTAGAAAATGTATGCTTTTGAATGAAAATAAGAGAGACCGCAAGTTATCAGTGATAGAGCGCTCGCCTCTGGCGCTCTGGGTCGTCAGTTCGATGTGGTGTTTGTGGTAAACACTGTGTACCCTTAGTTCTCTTGTGCCTCTGCCGTCTCCTTCCACTTTCTTCATTCGATTTTCTCCCATCAGCAGTCATCAAGCGTGAACCTAAGTTGCCTAAATACCTTAAAATATAATTTAGAATTCAAATCAAAATAAAAGACAAAAAAAAACGTTCAAAAATGTATTTGCTCACTGCCATAGTACTAACTGTTCTACATCATTAATGCTCGTAAAATATATCCCATCGGTTACTATTACTTACTTTTAAAAATATTTCCTTCTATACGGTTTAGAAATCGTGAGCTTCATATACCCGCACGGTGATATATTGATTGACTTGTCGATCGTCAATGTCTATTGGGTAACTCCAGTACATTTGGTAAGTTTGAAATCTGAAGCTAATCTCATACGTTGTGCTTGAAATAGGAGCCCTAAGAAAAACCCTTAAACATCATTTTCCTCAATTGAAACTCATTAACGGATGGTTCTTGTGGCACTGACATGGAGTTTAGAGTGGCCGTTTCCACGAAACCCTCAGGTAGATTTCGTTTGTAAATGAATGGGCTTGGGGAAAACAATGGTAACTCACATTGAGCATGAATTGAGATATTACGTTAGGAAAATTCATTCTCTCTTGCCAGCGTATGAAGCTCTCAATCCTGTTGTTTATAATTTGAACTATTTCCACAGTTCAGCAAACATGCGTGTTACCATTGTATTTCTGTTCTCGTCTTATTTTTTTTTAATTGAGAGTTACCATTGATTTCGCCCATGCCCTTCAACTAAGCTTTACATGTGAGTATGTGCGTCCTATATAAAGATTCTTTCGTTAAAAAGTCTTACATATTTTGCAATATATACAGGTAACTAAAGGGAATATAAAATTTGAAAATAAGAATGAACACTCGTTCCCTCGATGTTTGTCGTCATTTTTATAGTATTGCTTTGGTTTGGTTTTATTGGTAATATACCTGTAGAGAATATCGAATATAAATAGCTGGTGTTCGAATCTACTCTATAAGAGAAATTGATAGGTAATATTAAATACTCTGTGAGTCAACATGTTGTGTATATTTCATGATATCTCGCAAGCATCAATACATAATATTTTGTTCAAATATAGATAAATAATGAAATATAGTCCTCAAGATAACACATGTGAAATAAAAAATATATACAAAATAAACTTCACCATAGTTTAATCGTGAACAAAATCATGTTATAAATATTAGTATGGCATAACAATTTAGTTTCAAATACTCGGAATTTTCATATTATTGAAAGCGTTATTCAATCATATGGTACTGATCATATCTGCATATGTTACATGTTCCATGACGGTTAATTTGTATTTGAGTTTTCCGAAATACCATATTCATGATTGAACTTTGCCTTGATATTTCTGCATATTCAAGTGATGACTAATTTCGAGAAATTACTTATTAATGCGACAGATGGGATAACTTATGTTAGTCACATATTCTAGTATTTACCACATGCAGTCACCAGGAAAATAACTTTCAAAAATTTACGGTGCAAGATTTGACTAATTTGAAATCAACCAACAACCAGGATGTGTTAAAAACCATTGACTAACGTTCTGTTTCAACAGTAACTTTACAGCTGCTAGGATTCTTCGTCTATTTAAATAACTGAAATAATATTTAAATAACTAAGCAATTTCACCGAAAGTCCGAAGTTTGGTCGAACAGCTAATGTATTGGAATCTACTGCTTTCTCATATATATTGATTGAATTGAATTGATGTATAAGGCCGCCTGATATACTGATATTAAAGTACTCGTTTCAATGCTCCACATGGGTTATTTGGAATTTTCCCCGAATCAACGCAAATAAATAGTTCTGCACTCTTATATTAGCTGTTGTTACTTGATGATAGTGAGTTGTTACTAGATGATAAGATAAACCAAATGTCTAACAGGCAAACATACTGACTGGGAAGAAAAAAACTTACCATTTTTTTCTTATGTCATGTTTAGATAAGATAAAATGAATTGTATGGGTGGTAATAGCATTATGACAACTCGAGCGCAATTTGTTTGGGAGATATCGATGATAGAAAAGTCAGATTACAGTTTCTGATGAGTGATAGAGAAGTGTGGAAATACCTTTATATTTTTAAATTGCTGAAAGAAATGGAAAGCAATTACACAATAATGGATACTTTGTGGAAGACGCTACCTTTTGGATGGTATGTTTATCTTGAAGTCCACCATATTGAATCTCGTTTGATTTTCTTAAATGAGAAAGGAGTCGTGTAACATGTCATTCTGAGTTAGACGTTTATGAGTAATACGTTTCTGATGTCAGTTTCTTTGTAAATGTGTTCTTATGAGGGAAAAGGTTATATTGCACTAGTCTGGAGTAATGACGCAATAACTGAAAACAACCATTTCGATTTGAAATAACAAAGGAAATGAGAACCGAATGCATACAAATTGTTTCTGGCTACAGTGCCCTTACAATATGTATTTGTATGCTTTAGGGTTTTATTTATTTCGTTATTTCAAACGAAATTAGTGTTTTCATGCTATTGCATCATTATTCGTATAGAAGTTGCATATACCCTTATCTCGCAACAAATACTTCAGAAACATATTTCTCTTCAAATTCTGACCCAGAAATTCTGTGCCTTCAAATTCTGGCACATATTACACGACCCTTTTCCCATTTAAGAAAATCAATCGAGATTGAAGATGACGGACTTCAAGATGGCGACTATGATAAACATACCCTCCAACAGATAGCGTCTTCCACCCAGTATCCATTAGTGTGTAATTGCTTTCCATTTCTTTCAGCAATTTAAAAATATAAAGGTATTTCCACACTTTTCTATCATTCTTCAGAAACTGGAATCTGACTTTTCTCTCATAGCTACTCCCAAGCCAATTGCGCTTGAGTTGCCAAAATTTACACACGCACATAATTTGACATTCTAAACTTGACAGAAGAAAAGAAATCGTAAGTTTTTTCTGCCCCATCAGTATGTTTGCCTGTAAGTACACCTTACCAATTACTATCTACAAATGTATGAAATTCTTGTGTTAATGTTTGCCAATTCAGAAGTTATAATAAAATTGATTGAAAGATTAAATCGAAAAGGGGGCATTATTGCGCTCACAGTTTTACCGCCATTCGCGGGTGTGAATTTTCTTCGTGGCACTACGTCATTCAATCTCTATATAGTTGTTACGAGTATTATATAGACCTATTACCCGCTTCGTTTCCGATGAATGAGATATGAAATTACAAATCAGATGCATATCGTCTAATGATTCCGGTGGATGGATGTTGAAATCATTGTAATAGAGATTACACCTCATTAAAAGTTGAATAATAGACATATTAAATTATTAAAAATTGTCATGAAAGTTTAAACTAACATTAGAGCCAAATATTATGTTAGGTAATGTTAGTATTTGAAAGAAAATATTCAAGTTTCACACAGAATAATCAATTAGATATTCTAGAGAGATATATCTATTGTATAGTTCAATAAGTTATGTAAAATATAATTTTATGTATATAATAAAGATAGAGATGACTTTATAAAATACGTAAACAGTTTCTCATTTTCTGAAGTATTATTGTTTATAAGGCATCCTTTTGGGCCTTGATTGAAGCACATAATTGTCTACTGATGTATTCCAATGTATTCATTGTACGAGTTCATTTATTTATCTTTGCACATATCGCATGTTTGCATTAAAAGTGTCACAACTGCAAATTTTTCTACTTTTTTTTGCTCAAAGCCGTTAGAAAACCATTCTCATTCTTTGTCAAAAATGCTACAAGTATCTACATCGCTAGTGGATAGATAGCTGTCGCTAGCCGGTAGTGCTGGGCGGATTTTGTTTATACAGCTTCTCCTGTAAAATTCTCTCATTTCTTTTATTTCTCCTGTAAAATTATATTTTTTGAGTTGTGACACTTTTCTTGCAAACGTGCTATATACAGTTGATAGTATTCTTAACAATCTTAGTTCATGAACTTAATAATATTAATATCAAGATCAGGATAATTTTCAGTTATTATTAGACAGCACATAACCTTATCAGCAATTCAATATTTTGCCGAAGTTAGGGAGCACGTTTTTCTGAGATTACAAGCATACCTACTAATGCCCCTTCTCTCGAAGTTATTTTTACATGACTACGTGGGAAGGAGCATGCTTTTGGTGTGCAGTAAATTTCGTCTGTTGGACACAGAGATATGGATAACAGAGGAGAATAGCCAGGTTGAAATCTTCATATAAACATGGATGAAAGAAACTGCAGTTTCCGTCAGTGTTGAATGTGTTTACAAGTTCACGATTCCTTATTTTAAGATATGAAATATAAATTCTTGTTAAAACCGTTGATGTATAAGTGTACAGGTCGTAATTACACATTTGATGTATTTTTGTGTTTTAAGTAAAATGCCACGGTAATCCTTTGAGATAAATGCAGTAGTGGTAGTACCAAGGTCTTATTTTAGGGCACGTCAAAAATAGCAGTACTAATATTAATTTTTCAAATTATGGAAACATTTAATAAATAACATGTCAGAGGTGCGATTCTAGTAACAATCGCAAAAACTGCCGTCCCTCGATAGTATTTTAGCAGCGAAAGAATTAATTTTATAATATATGCTAGCAACATTGATAAATACAGTGCTTAGTTCCGGGAAAATCAGCAGTAGTTGTGTCACATAAAGTTTATGCCAAGTTTGACGCAACTAGGTCCAACTGAAAGGAACCAATTTCAATAATTGATATTTCTTTAAATGGGCTGGCAACACTGAGCTACTGCACCAATCAACATTGTTTTGGCAGCACTGAGCTCCTCTAGGAAAGACTTTTCGAATGACACCTCATCCATGTCTCTTTACCTTATGGTTCGTGAGATATATTTTGGCATGAGGTTCCAATGCTGACAATGGGGTTCCCGGAGAAGAGGTAACATCCGCAGTATATTCCTATTGTTCCAAACAATGTTTATGACAAGTTTGTTGTTGCTATGACTATAATAATGGAAACAATTTGAAAAAAGGTAATTTCATAAAAAAAATTTGAAAAGCATGTTCAACAGTTAAATGTTCAGCAGAAGACAAAATACGTACATCCAGATTGCTACTGCTAGTTATCCTCGATCTTGTAAGTAACGATATACAGTTAAACTCTGGTCCAAGAACTGACAATTGTTTATCTGTGTTCACTTCAATCTGTGAAAAATAAACTTACGGATTGTGGCATGTATTTGAATGAACTTAAGCAATATGATTGCCTGGTTTGTCACAGAGATTTGGCTTCATGATTTCGTGATGGTTTCCCTGTTCCCTCTAGCAGAACATTTCAGTATATATAGAGTAGACCGTGGTGCCCGTGGTGGTGGTGAAATGATTTGCGAAAATGTAGAGTAGAGTAGTAAAATAAGAACTGGCCTCCAGAGAAATTGTGAAATCTTATGATTCTACGTAATTATACCAAATCCACCAAAATAACTATTTGGTTACTATTACAGACCACACAAAAATCTTAGAATCTTGTCGAGATTCAGTACTGGTTGCAAATTTCAAACGATAATGTTACACTAGTTGGTGATTTTAATCTCTTCATAGACTGGCAAACTCCCTCAATAGGTTCCAGAAAATGCTTTTACGATTCATGGTTCCTTGACAATTTTATACATGGAATGGGATTGAAACAACATAATAAGCATAATACATGACTGCAAAGTAATTTAGAATATACACAAAACTTAATGTAATTCCAAAATTGAATTTTTTCCTTTCCAATCATCATTCATTAAGTGTGTTCTTCCCTCAAGATACACTCTTATAATGGAAGAAGGCACCATGGAATGAAATAAGTCAAGCTCTTGATCTATTTCCATGGTGTCTGCTGTAGTCAGGAACTGTAGACGACGCAGCGGATCTATTTTGTAATGCTATGCTAGCCACGATTAAAGACTTCATTCCAGTATTGAAGCAACACAGATCCTCAAAATACCCTCCTTGCTTCGACAGTGAAGCTAAACGTTTGTTTGGAAACAAGAAGTGCGCATGGAAATTGTGGAAAGACTGTCCAAGTGATATTACGTACACAAAGTTCACTAATATTACACTGTAAATTCATTCTAAGAAGAAAAATACTGTGAATATATAGGAAGTCTCACAACAGAAGGTAAAAGAAACCCTAAACTCTTGTGGTCACTGATAAATAGAAGAACAAACAGCTCTTGCATTCCAATTGAAATGTGGCATGATACTGTAAGTGCATCTGGTGATGATAGGACTAATCTTTTTAATAATTGCTTCTCAAACAGCTTCACTTCTCACTCCGTTCCTACCCATAGACCTCCTTATTTGCATTCTGTCTGTTCTGACACTATGTCTTCAATCCAAAATACTCCTGATGAAGTTCTGTCGCTTCTTTTATCTTTGCCAGAACGCTGATCTTTAGCTCTATTTTGAGAAACTTAATTTGAATCCAATCAAACCTTTGATTATCATATAGTGAAGCAACCTCCCTGAATGAAAACACCATTAGAAGTATGCTTTTTTACCTTATTAATCGTTTCATTCTTAACAATATTAAGACAAGCTCAAAAACTATACAGTTTATAAACTCAATTTGCCATGGTTTTATTGCCTAAATATTTTGGTAGTAAATGACATATCATAATTCCCCAGTAAGTTCAAAGTGTACACAAAATATTACTTCTCGCGAGTCATCAGAAGCCAATAAATAACCTGTGAAAAGTAAACAGATATATGTGATGTCTGCTTGTTTCAACAGCCAATAATTACGGCTAGAGGTTCCAATATTGTTATGAGCACTACGTACAGTAAGAAAAATGTGTTATCACCAATGCCACTTGCAAATAAGTTTGCTACTGACCCTATTAGTGATACCATGTTATGAAATGTACACTTCTCATACCGAAAAACGTCAATAACATAAATCATTTTATTTAAATCCTAGTAATATATGAAAATTATACTAAACTAGTTAAGCTGTCATTACTGTATTTGATACGCTACAATTGCAAACACAAAACTTACAATTACTAACATAATGACTTACAATAATAAAGTTAAAGGAACAGAGTGTCTCTTAAAACCCTTCTCTATTTATTATAGAATTATAATAGTTCTTTTTATAGTATTACAACCTGGATTTGCCATAGTAGGCTGAGCCCATAAAGAATCCAGTAGGCAAAGTTGTTTTTATTCTTTACGTTTTTCTTTACGTGATTTCTGATATGAAGTCTCGTCAGAGAAGTCCTTAATAATGAAAACTATAGCATTTTAAATTGTTAGAATAAAGATAATAACTGTTACTATAACTCTACAATAATATTACTATCTAAAATTCGCCACACTTTGCCTTGAAATTGAAATACAATTAATTATTCCAGCACAGTCCTTCAATTCAAGCTATTAATATTTTTCAAACTCTTGATTTCGTAATGCACTTGAACTATTACTTCTTATATTTTGATAGATTGTAGATTTTGATGTTCTTTATTTTAAATCTTTAATAACAAATTATTTTTAAACGAAATTATTATTTAAGTATAGCACTATAATAATTCAAGTCTTTGTAATATCAAAATTATTAATTTCTGCAATATCAAATTCCATGTAAATTTAAATACTAGAACCTTCAGCTATTCAGATAATGATATACATTTTCAAATATGCCACATACCATGATTTATACAGTTCCGACCTACAGGAGCACAGAGCTAATAAGAAAATCACAAGGTAAGAAAGGATAAAAATAAACAATGTAAGTAATGGTTTTATTGTAGACAAGGCCAAAGGGACCTAGTATAAATTAAACTTATTTTATAACGTATCCAAAAGTAAGAATTAAAATCATAGGGACAAATGGAGATTACTAAGCAAATTGCGGAGCCTTCCAGTTTCAGAGTCAAAGTGATAGATTTTCCCACCGGTGTCCATGATTATTCCAACGGTATATGGCTTATCTCTGTCGAACTTGTGGCTACTGAAATCTCGTAGGGGCACAAATGGAGAATACTAAGCGATTGAAAAGGACCTGAAAATTTTAGAGTCACATTCATTGTTTTCCTCACCGTTGCAGATCATGGCGAATCCAAAGGTGTATAGATCATCTCTATCGGACTTGTAGTTTCTGAGATTTAAGGGGCACATAATGGAGAATACCAAGCGACTAGAAAGAAACTACCAATTTTAGAGCCATTGTTGTTGGTTATTCCACGGTTTCAGACCATTATGAATCCAATGGCGTATGGCTCATCTCTGTCACATTCATAGTTTCCTCATCATTTCTGATCATGACGAATCCAATGGTACCGAAAATACGTTAAAACCTTTGATGTACAACGCTTTCAGTCGATATAAGCTGGTTTGGTTGAAATATTTGTAAACGCCGTCTTGAATATATTAAATATTTCATTTTTCAAGATGTCGGCCGAGAATAGCTGCTGAAGTACAATCATGCTCGCAGAAAATGCATTATAACCAATGATGCACCTCGTTCTAAGCCGAAATACGTTTGTTTGGGTGCAATATGCCTTCTGTATGAATCTTAGTCGACAATATTGGATTCAACATGGTAGAAAAAGATTTATGCTACGTTGCGAATTCAAGTTGTTGCTGAACCATCATTTCGAACAGAGGTCAATTTTACGCTTGTGTTTATCCATTTTATAGTATTTATGATCGTTTATATTTAGGATATCATATATCGTATATATCATATATATTTAAATCTGAAGAATATATAGTTTTACAGGCTGCAATCAGTTATTAATATTTATACTTTTAAGGTATTGTTGAGATTTATTAATACCTGTAAATCATACGAAATAATTTTAAATATCCTGTTACAATTATTAATAATTATTTTCCAATAAATTACATATTTAAGTGTAAATATTATATTCTTCAGAGAAGTTACTATAACTGTGTTTTCAGATTGTATATTACGATGATTTGTGTCCATGTGATTTGCGACTATTCAGAATATCGTGCGGTTTTGCGACCCCAAGGAAAATTAATCCTGCATTTTGCGACCAGTCTACTCATTTTAGAATCAGCGGCGTCTTAAACAGTTAAGTTCATTAACTTTAAAATATACTAGTATTACATCTTAGTATCCATTCAAAACATCACTTGGTCGCTTGGAAGTATCTCAAAACTAATCTAAGGTAACAGAACCGACTCTCGAATTCAGTTTTTAATAGTTTCCTGGAAGAAGTTAATAGTATCTCTAGTTTCCAATTTGCAGCACATATATGTACCTATGTAGAATCAGCAATTGACGCAGAAAACACAAAATAAGGAGGAATAAATTATCTGACCGACAGGATGAAAAGAGGGATATTCTAACCTTACCTTACTGGCCCGCGGTCGCTTGCTGCTGCTCAAGTGGCATTAATTCGTGTATCTGCGTGACATTCTCATGGTTTTATATTACATCCCTACGAAGTTGGTTCATCACATCATTATATATATAAATTTGAGAAAGTAGTTAATTATGATGTCTCCCAAAATGAATTTGTTGTCTTAGCTGGCTTTCAAAATGAAACTGCTATTCTAAACTAACATTACCTAAACAGAGATGCACAACACGTTTCTTACATTTATTGAAAGACAAAAATGTATCAATCGAGTTATTACGTACTTGTTGTTAAATGTGCTAAAAGGCTCAACATTTGTGTTACGAAATATTTCTGGTCGCATAATGCACGGTAGCCTGTAACTCGGCCCTCAAAACCCACGTGGCGCAAAACGCACGCCACCGTTGATGTACAGTGATTTCAGTGTATTATGTTGATTTATATTTGTTACTTTTCTTATGTCTTAGCAAAACGAAGAATTACATTTTAATAAAAACGTAGAGATAAATAAGTATCAAATAAAATTCCATGTTTAGCCATTTTTCTGAATAACTTTAGTATAGATACTATTGTAATATGCAATATTCAAGTATAGACAATACAAAGAACATATATTACCGTGTTATTAAGTAATAATAAAATGGTTCCAACATTGGCTTTGTTGTGCATGTGTTGAAAATGAAGTCGCTATATATAAATGTGTAGCAGAACAGTTTATAAGGCCAATATCGGTCCGAAACTAGGCCAACCTTGACTGATATTGGCCGTTAGTGACCCAGTCTTGGTCCAATATTGGGCCGACAATCTGTGCTGCTAGTAGTTGTTCTCTAGGCAATAAAACAATAATGTGAACTCGTATGTAGTTTATACATTGTTCAAGCTTTTATAATTGTGTTTTTTGCATAGTTGAATTCATTTATACTTACTTTGTATTAAATAAATGAAAATATATCTTATAATTATAATCTTAAAATGCCTTTTATGTAGTGCTACCATATTGAGTACTATTATACACTGTCTCAGACCACATATTACCTTACAGTTCTCCGTTTACAGTTTTAGAATGTGTGGACGCAATTAGTAAAAGCTTATAACAAGTCAATTTCAGGCACGCCTACTAATGTGCTTCACCGCTGAAGTCCTGTTGAGTAAGACTCGGCGGTGGGGTGCAATTATTGGTGTCCACTGAACTTCATCAGATGATTATCACTACTTTGAAAATATTTCAAAACTAAACCCATGGAAAAATAATGCAGCAAAAAGTGGTAAAATATAACGGTGTGTTCCACCGACGTTGGTATTAGAGTTTTTTCGTATACGTGATCTATACATGAAAAGGTAGCATGCTTTTATCATATCATAGAATATTTTATAATATGAATTATATTAGTTGCTTTTCCAACACCATTTTACGATGCTGTAAATCTTTAAACAAATTGCATCAGTTATTGTAGAACCAACATACGTACTATTATAATCTTATGGCACATGTGTCGTGTCTGTAATAACATATTTCATCAACATATGGGCGATTTGGCTGTCAAGTGGCGTAAGTCCAAAAATTCCGAAAATGAACTAACAGTATTGTCGAAAATTATTCAGCCACATATGCTAAGTTCCCGAAAGACCGCTGTCACATTCCTAATTTTTAATCATGGGTTGGCTATACTCCATCCCCATGGAGCAGGCTGTTCCTTATTCAACCAACGTATAAACTTACAATTGCAGAAATCGAGGAGGGAACAATATGACTTGCAAATGGGGGAAAATATGACTTAGTAACGATATGATCCCAGGTCTTCTTGCATCCTTTAGCGTAATTCGAAAAATTAAATATGATTTCTTAATAAAATTCTAAACTAAAACATATAAATAAAACTATTCATTTAAAACACCCTAGAAAATCCCCAGTCTTATTAAAAAATAACTATAAAATTTTAA